>PVJN01026630.1:0-28859 GCA_004026805.1 Lasiurus borealis | reverse complement strand
CTGATCCCTCTCCCTGGAATGTTCCATTAGTTCTTTACAAGATGGATTTCTTCTCATATTTCAGATCTCAACTCATGATTCAACATTTGAAAGAGAATGTTTTGGACCCTTCTATCTAAGTAGACAGTTAATCTCTAACTCAAAAACCTGTTTGCTTGTTTCTGTGCATATACATAGTATGTCTAAGCGACTGTTACCACTGAACCATTGGAACAACCGGAACCACCAGAACCACTAGTCGACCAGTTGCTATGACGTGCACTGACCACCAGCTCAATGCAGGATCTGCCCCTTGGTGGTCAGTGAACTACCACAGTCAACCTCATGCGGCCCCTCCCTGCTGGCCAGCCAACCTCTCATGGTCCCTTCCCACAGCTGGCCAACTTCCTGCTGCTCCTCCCCCAGGCTGGCTGGCCAACCAACAGGCTGGCCAACTTCCCACAGTGCCTAACCCCTACTCGCTCCCCCAATAGGCCTTGATGGGGGCATGCAGCCAGCGAACCTCCCCGGCTCCCTCCTCCTGGCTGGCCAGCTCTCAATAGGCCTATATTGCTGGCCAGGCTGAGGGACCCCACCCATGCACAAATTCATGCACTGGCCCTCTAGTATATAAATGAAAGAGAGAGAGAATATCTCCCAAAATTCTCATCAAGAGAAATGACTTTTGAAAAATCCTCCTTGAAAAAAAGAAATGCTTATCTTATGGAAAACGTTAAAAATATTTATAATAAAGAGTTTATCATTAAGACCATAACGTAATTTTTTTCTAGAAAAATATATCTGAAACAAGGACACTGTGAACAATATTATAGGGAGAGTTGGAATCTTGGCCAGAAGATACCTTGACATATTGGTTTTCAGGAGGCAATGCTGCAGCATTCCCTGTGTTAAAACAAGTGTAGAGACATATCTGACTACTAAATGAGAAAAGTGTGGGATTTAAAAAAACAAAACTTCTAAATTGAGTTTATTATAAAACTGCTTTTTCTAATTATTCAATAAAAAGGATCCAGATTGCTGATTTAGTCTAGTTCATTTTCTGTAATGTAAACAAAAACTAAGTGGACCATTCCAATTTGAATGTTTTCCCCAAAGTTACTCTGTCTGTAAAATTATTTAGAAAATAAGAAACTATAAGTAGATTTCACATGTTTTTGAACATGTGTTTAACTTCTGATCATCTAGCTAAAAAAAAATTATTCTGTTTTATTGATTAGTAGTGTTACGTATTCATCTGTATCATTTGTTTTCAATCAATAAAATATTTTTATGATGGTAGATTTTCATAATTGAACATCAAATATTTACAAAACAACTACTATGTCCCAGATTCTGTGTAAAATAATAGAGATACAAACAAATAAAATACAGTTTGCTGCTCTTTAGTCCATAATCTCAGGGTACAACCAAGAAATCATCAGTCAAGAATACAGATTCTACCACAGTTAGTCATTGTCCCTAACTAGCTGAATGATCCTGAGGAAATTTTTTGAAATATTACTTGGTTTTCTCATCAGTAAGATGGGGATAATAACAGCACCTATATATTAGGATAATTAAATATTTAGTACATTAAGTAGAATTCAGATACTAACAATAATCTAGAAAGTGAGGGAAATTGTTCTTGAATGGAAGCAAAAATTGAGCTAGTTATATTAGAGAAAGGCAGAATTTGTTTTCAGGGAATGTACCACTTTATTTTTTAAACATATTTTATTGATTTTTTACAGAGTAAGGAAGAGGGATAGAGAATTAGAAACATCGATGAGAGAGAGACACCGATCAGCCGCCTCCTGCACACCCTTTACAGGACCTTTCAGTCCCCAGGCCGATGCTCCGATGCTCTCTCCACTGAGCCAAATGAGTTTCGGCCTGTACCACTTTTTTAATAGTGTGTGTGTGTGTGTGTGTGTGTGTGTGTGTGTGTGTGTGTATAATGTTTAATTAATAGTATATATTTAACCCTCTGCATGGTATAGATAACATATAGAACCCACATGAGCTAAAAATATATATGTATCTTTTTAAAAATATGTATTTTATTGATTTTTTTACAGAGAGGAAAGGAGAGGGTTAAAGAGTTAGAAACATTAGTGAGAAATACTGATCAGCTGCCTCTTGCACACTCACTACTGAGTATGTGTCCCCAATCAAGGTACATGCCCTTGACCAGAATCGAACCCAGGACCCTTGAGTCCACAGGCTGACACTCTATCCACTGAGCCAAACCAGTCAGGGCAAAAATATATATATTTGATGTTGATCATTTGTATCTTCTTTTCTTGTCCTGATCAGTGTGGATAAGGATTATCAATTTTATAGATACTTCATTTGTGCTATTATTATGCCTTATTTTTGAAGAAACTAAATTAAAGGTAAATTAACTTACCTAAGATCACAGAATTGATAAATGATAGGAAAGGAAATAAGAAAACCTTAGCCTAATCTATGCAGCTCAAGTGCTCTACCTCACTAGTGTAGAGGGACAGCAAGAAACACTTGCCCTACAAAGAACTATAATCAGAAACAGATTCATCTACACCACCAACCCCACCAAGAAATAAAATCAGAATCCTTACCCTGCCCTGAATAAGGGTGATTAGTAAGGTGGAGGACCACTAAGCTAAAAGGCTAATACAGAGGCTAGGCAACAGCAACTGAAAACACACACCCATCTTTTAGGAGAGTTCCCAATAGTTCAAGGTAATGCTGAAACTCTTCTTACAAGATATACCGAAATAACTTTCACAGAAGATGAGCTAAAGTTATAAAATACATAAAAAAGCCTATCACTAAGAAATATAATCTATAGGCCCAACAAGAGAAATCACCCATATCTGAGAATAGAGATAATGGAGCAATCTTAAAATGATGTTACATAAGCATATTTAAATTGTTCAAAGAGATAAAATAGTATTGCACATTTTTTGCAGGATTTCCCATTTGCCTCGAATCATACTTTACATGACATGTTCAATTAAACTTAATAACTACATGAGGTAAAAATAAATGTTTTCCCTTATTACAGAGTAAAGAAAATGAGAGGTTAAGTAAAATCATCCATGGTTATATATCTAGTAGGCGAAGAAGCTAGAATTTCATTTTCCAGAGGCAATTTTTAACAAGAGTATATAAGATCCTTTCTAGACCCCAAATATATCACTGCCATTAAAAGTCTAGAGCTACCCAATTTATTTCATTTAATTCATCATTTAATTAATGTGCATCCACTTTTCATTAGAAATCTGAAGACTTATTGATAAGAGTATGTAGTTGCCCTTAAGAAGGTTCAGTTATAACAAAAAACAGAAAGGTGAGATGATAAATTAAATAGCAGCACTATGATTTGTGAATTCTTCTGAATGAAATTTATAACTTAAGTCATTCAAATCACAGGTTTTTAGGGGAGGATAGTTGTTTAGAAGGAGAGAAAGGGAGTTATTTGTAGAAGATATATGTGGCAATATCTGGTATGAGTCATTGTACAAGACCAAGAAAGAATAAAACTCTCTCCTTGTTAAGTCAGAGTGTAAAATACAACCAAAACATGTCAACTACAATAAGTGGCCCAATACAAAATAACAGTTCTCTGAGATCACTTTTACCTTGAAGTAGAAACTGTATGCACAAAGAACTTTGTATTTCTTTAAAGAAGGTTCTGCAGAGAGACATAGGGTACATAGGGCCCTCAGATTCAATGGAAGACTTTGGGTCCCATCTTCGTGGCCATTCTCATTCTGGAACCTATTTCCATGATCTGCCCATTTGAGTGGGAGGGAAAGAGAATAAATTTTGGAAAATTTGCAGAAAATGGTTTGGCTCAGTGGATAGAGTATCGGCCTGTGGACTGAGGAGTCCCGGGTTCGATTCTGGTCGGAGGCATGTACTTGGTTGCGGGCACAACCCCAGTGGGGGCGTGCAGGAGGCGGCTGATCGATGTCTCTCTCTCATCGATGTTTCTGACTTTCTGTCCATCTCCCTTTCTCTCTGTAAAAAAATCAATAAAATATATTTTTAAAAATTATGAAGAATTTGAAGCCCTGGAGCAGTGGTTCTCAACCTGTGGGTTGTGACCCCTTTGGGGGTCGAATGACCCTTTCACAGGGGTCGCCTAAGACTATTGGAAAACACCTATTTCCCATGGTCTTAGGAACCAACACACCGCTCCTCGGTGTAGCAATGTAATTTACTGTTGTCATATTAAGACTGTTAACCATGCTACACCACGAATCAAGACAAAATTTCATTTATTTGTAATTAGAAATAAATATTTCACAATATATAATTACATATTGTTTTTGTGATTAATCCTTATGCTTTAATTATGTTCAATTTGTAACAACAAAAATACATCCTGCATATCAGATATTTACATTACAGTTCATAACAGTAGCAAAATTACAGTTTTGAAGTAGCAACGGAAATAATTTTATGGTTGGGGGTCACCACCACATGAGGAGCTGTCTTAAAGGGTCTCGGCTTTAGGAAGGTTGAGAACCACTGCCCTTGAGGAAGCAGTTTGGAAGCAGGTAACAATCAGCCAGGAGCTCTGGTTTCCTCATGCACTACTCTGAAAATTAAAGGAATCATTACCTCAACACACACAGCTTTGGGAGCTCTAGTCCTAAAGACTAAGACATCTTACAATTCATAGTAGATAATGAATGTTTGGAGATATTATTTTGCCTTCTATTTAAGGGAAATTATTTCTCTATCCCTGTTTTCTTCCACCATCAGTGCCTGCACTGTTCTTGCTCTGTTATTTGGCTTATTCTGCTCCAGGGGAGAAATGAACTATGTGATTGATGAACATGGTAGACATTTCTTCCTCATTGGATATACCTTTCACCAGGTCTCAGCTATTCTGCCCAAAGGTAGGCGTCTCTACGACATAGAGAAAGCTATGTTTATCCACCTCTTCCATTTCTGTATGGATAAATCTGGATAAACACACTTGCCCACAGATAGAAGCCATGACTTCCAAACTCATCTCTATCTGTAAGAATAGTGATATTTTGACATTCCATTTCCTATGTTATAATATTCCTCAAAAGAATCAGTACACAGTGTAAAAGAAAGATGGCTTCTATTATACTCTCTATATATCAGCAATGTCTGATAGAACACTGGGTCATGATAGAAACGTTCCATAGCCTAAGCTGTCCTATGTGGTAGCCATGTGTGTTCATAGTGCAACTGAAGAACTAATAAAATGCTGGCAAGGATATGGAGGAAAGAAAACCCTCATACCCTGCTGGTGGGAATGTAGATTGCTGCAGCCACTATGGAAAACAGTTTGGAGTTTCCTCAAAGAACTAAATATGAAACTGCCATTTGACCTAGTGATCCCACTCCTAAGAAAATACCCTAAAAAAACTGAAATACCAATAAAAAAGAATGCATGTACCCCTATGTTCATAGTAGAGCAATTTACAATAGCTAAGATCTGGAAACAGCCCCAACGCCCATCAGTAGGTGAGTGGAGAACAAAGTTGTGGTACATTTCCACTATGGAATACTATGCAGCAGTAACAAAGAAGGATATCTTACCCTTTGAGACAGCATGGAGGGACCTAGAGAGTATTATGCTAATCAAAATAAGCCAGTCAGAGATAGAGGAGTATCATGTGATCTCACTCATATGTGGAATCTAATGAACAAAATAAACTGATGAACAAAATAGATCCAGAGATGTAGAACATGGAACAACTGTTGAATTTCAGAGGGAAGGTGGGGATGGTTGGATGGGTGGGAAGAGATTAACCAAAGAACTTATATGCATATATGCATAACCCATGGACACAGACAATAGTGTGGTGAAGGCCTGGGGAGGGAGCGAGGGTGGGATAGAAGGGGTCAGTGGAGAAAAAAAGAGGACTTCTATAATACTTACAACAATAAAGACAGATTTCTTAAAGTGTTAATTAATTTAAATTCAAACAACCTGACATAGCCTGTGACTACAATATTAAACAGCAAATCCTAGTGCCTCCCTTTTATTCTCCTGCTTTTTGTTTTTGTCTTTTAATCAGAGTGAATATATGTAATGGCTTTTAGGGCTGGCTAAATAAGAACAGTAGGCCCCTTTATCTAGTTTATATTCTCTGGTTTCATTAACCCATGGACAGTTATAGTCCAAAAAATATCTAATGGAAAATTCCAGAAATAAACAATTCATAGTTTTAAACCACATGCCATTCTGAGTAGCGTGATGAAATTTCAAGCAGCTCAGTTCTGCCCTGCCTTGGACGTGAATCATCCCTTTATCCAGCCTATTCACATTGTATACACTCCCCACCCCTTAGTCACTTAATTATCTTGATTTTTGGGTTGACTGCCCAGTGTTTGTGTTTAAGTAACCTTTATTTTGCATTTTACTTAACAATGGCCCCAAAGCACAAGAGTAATTGCTGGCAATTTGGATATGCCAAAGAGAACCATAAAGTTCTTCCTTTAAGTGAAAAGGTGTATGTATGTGTGTATGAAAAATAAACACACACACAAACACACACACAGTGTATATACTACTACTAGTCTGTTTCAGGTATCCATTGGGGATCCTGCAACATATCTTCTGTGGCTAAACAGTAGGGGAGGGATACTATAATATGTTTATACACAGATTCTATCTTGACTTAATCTCTAGCGAGTGAATCATGATGAAGTGTGAGGGTGTGAGAGACACTGTTAATAAAATGTTTGGAATCATCAAGGACAGAAAGACTTCCCAGAGATGTGTCACTGAAGAAAAACTTTCATTAGCTTAAATTTGGACACTAGATAACAGCGCCCTCAGTGTAAATCTCTACGAGAAGAAGATAGTACCTACTTTATAACTGTGCCCAGGGTTTTAATCAGTTTGGTTGCAAGAAGCCAAATACCAATAAACAGTCCTCAGTAAAAAGAGATGTTATTGAAATTAAAGTTATCTCTGTAGGTTGTATAAAGACCATATCTGTCGTATTTATTCTACCTCTTTCTTTCTTGGGTGTTGGTGATTACAGTAATACATGGATGAAAACGGAAAGGATACTCCACAAGGCAATGACATTCAGAAGGGTTTCACTAACAGCTAGACATGAACTAGAAGTAGACATGAACTAGAAGTTAAGGGACCTGTTCACTCTCTCAGTCTGTCAAGAGCCGCATGGTTTTTCCTCATCTCAACTTCTCTCTCCCCGACTGCTTCAGTTTCCCTTCCACTGGCAACTTCCTTTACTAAAACATGGTCTAACCCCACTCCCTTTCTGTTCAAGGGAATCTAGACTAAACATTTAGTGTTTGTGTTCCACTTACACATTCCTCTTACTGATTCAGCTTAAGCCAAGTGCCCCATAAGGGGCAAGGCAGGCAAATTACCACTACAGATGCTACCCCTAGGATTAGCTTTGATAATGGGATTAAGTTGAAATGGATGAAAACAGTACAAGGGAATTAGTCTAAGGGTTTCATACACATTATTCATTTAATCCTCAAAAGAAAAAATCCTCCAAGTTTACTTATACTATTTTCTTGCTATAGATGATAAAAGTTCAGAGATGCTGAGGACCAGGCAAGATTTTTCCAATTGAATTAAACATGGGGTGAATATTTTGTGTTAACTGAAGCCTAAGGTTAAATTAGGCGGTACTGAGAAATACAATAATTAAGAGCAGTAGCTGTAGACTCATAACTCTGTGGGTACAATCCCTAACTTGCCCCTTACTATCTAGTCATCCAGGGCATTATTTTCATTTCTCTGAGCCTCAGTTTCCTCAGATACAAAATGGAGATAATTATACCTAGCTAATAAAGTTGTTTAAAGATTGAAATGATGGATCTGAAATGCTTAGTATGGTGCTTAGGATACATGTCCAGCAAATATTTTCTATTGTTATCAGCATTTTGAGACTCTGAAAAAAATAGGAAACAAACATTTTGAAGCACAAATACCGAAATGGTAGTAAACATGAGTCTGTACAAACTCTTCCAAAGAGAATGACATTTGTACATGTAAACACTTGATTGATTTTTATCCTCCTTGACAATGTGTTCTTTTTCCTTCAAAGACTATTAAAGTCATCTCTGCTCTATTGCTTATCTGCACACTCAAAGGCCTGAATTTTTAGGCATTGCTCACTTCACCCTCCACAAGTATTTATTGAAAATCAAAAACACATAGCAGTTGGCTAGCCATCGCTTCTTTCTTTTAAGGACAAACAAATTAAGAGAGTTTTGGTGAAATTGAAATGCTCTCTTTTTCAAATTATTCATGTATTTTATTCATATTTTATTTCTAATGATATGTATATTTTTGAATATATGTTCAATATATGTAGGTATATTAAATAGATAGATAATGGACATAACACATTATGGTAGTTTTAGGCCCGTGGTCAGCAAACTGCAGCTCGCGAGCCACATGTGGTTCTTTAACTCCTATTTGAGTGTGGCTCTTCCACAAAATACCATGGCCTGAGTGAGTCTATTTTGAAGAAGTGGTGTTAGAAGTTTAAGTTTAAAAAGTTCGTCTCTCAAAAGAAATTTCAATCATTGTACGGTTGATATTTGGTTCTGTTGGCTAATGAGTTTCTGACCACTGTTTTAGCCATACAACGTAATGAGTTGATATATGTGTATTTTGCAAAATGATTATCACTTAAGTTTTGTTAATATCCATCACCATACATAATTACATTTTTTCTTGTACTGTACTTTTAAGATCTACTCTCTTAGCAACTTACAAGTATGTAATACAGTACACTTAATTATAGTCACCATGCTGTACATTATATCACCAGGATTTATTTATCTTATAACTGGAAGTGATGCTGATTTGCACTAAAAGCTACCAAATGAAATGCTCATAAATAGAAATCTATGTTTAAAAGTATTTGAACTTTAATAAAAAGAGGACTAGGATTACTACCATAAAGGATAAATCTGCATTAAGAGCAGAATAAAAGGTTCTACATCCTTCCACATTAAAAGCATGTATGTATCACTCATAAAAGTGACACACACACATGCAGGTCTAATTGTTACATAAAGAATCTCCATAAGAAATTACAGTTCAGAGGGGACCCACGCTGTAAGTCATTATATGCATCAGAATAAGACTATGTCCTACCTAACCCAAAATTCTGCTAAGAATATTGACAATAATTAAAAGTAAAAGCAGGATGTTTTAGTGCAAAAAGCATTTGCTATTAGTGCTACCCTTAATATTCTGGATATTCCTTTGTCTCCCAAGACATACTTATCTACTGTTAGTTTCACAGCTCAGCTCATGCTAGCTAAACATTTTGAATATCCCCATCTTTATCCCCTCTTGTGCCCCCTAAGTAACTGACTATCTCATCATAGTAATCATTTATAATATAATTGAGTATATTATTATTTAATAAACCATGGTTCATTCCTCAGAAATATGTATATAACCACTAATGCATATGTTACAGAAGAATACCTATTGACATAGAAAATGTGTCACACTATTTTTCAAATAACAAAACAAAATATTCTCCATTATCCCTTTTAAAAAAGAAATTTTTAAAAATATTAATGTTGGTTAATTTTATTTAGTTGAATTACATGTGTATTTGGTTTTGCCTAAAATTTTCTATAATGAGTTTAGATTGTTTCTGAAACAAAAAGAAATATATAATATTCTAGAGGCCCAGTGCACAAAATTTGTGCATAATGGGGGGAAGGGGGTTCTCCCCTCAGCCCAGCCTGCACCCTCTCCAATCCAAGATCCTTCAGGGAATGTCCATATGCTAGTTTAGGTCCGATCCCCAGGATCAGGTTTATCCAGCAGGTGGACATCCCTCTCACAATCCTGGACCTCTGGCTAATCACTCACCTGCCTGCCTGCCTGCTTACCCCTAACTGCCCTTCCCTGCCTGCCTGATCACCCCGCACTGCCTCTGTATGTCAACCTGACCGTCCCTAACTACCCTCTTTGCCAGCCTGGTTGCCCCCTAACTGTCCCCTTCCTGCAGGCCTGATTGCCCTTCACTGCCCCCCATTGCCAACCAGGTTGCCCCAACTTCCCCCTCCCTGCCAGCCTGGTTTGCTCCTAACTGCCCCCCGCCCCATTGGCCTGGTCACCTTTTACTGCTTCCCCTGCCAGCCTGTTGACCTAGTCACCCTCATGGGCCCCTCCCACCTTCTCGGCTTGGTCACTCCATGAAGCCCGTTTGTTCAGTTGTTTGGTCATCCCTTGCTAACCTCCCTGCAAGTCTGGTCATAGGCAGTCATTTTGTGAGGGTGTGAGGGTCAATTTGCATATTATCTCTTTATTATATAGGATGCAATATATAAATAAAATTTATGTAAAATATATAAATAAAAATTATTTATCTAGCATATAAAAATGAATCATATATATTATAAATATGTAATAGGAAATCTTCAATATTAAAATCAATTCCACTGCTTTTACTAGATATTTTTCAGGTAGCTGGGATCCTTCTCTAACTCAAACCTCTTTAGCACCTAGTGTCTCTACTATGAGTGTGGCATGTATTCTGACTTGCCTTATGACTACTTTGTATATAGGTTTTACTCTAAAAATAGTAAGATAAATAAAGAATACTTTGTACATGCTGTTACTATCCCCAAAGCCAGAATACTGAAATTTCAGCTAGAAATTACAGCTCAAGGTTCCCTGCTTCCTGGTTAACCTCACACTTTACCAACCCCTGTCTATTGCCAATTCACTCACATAATTATTAAATATATAAAAATATGTCTAATTATTAACTATATAAGTACATGTCATGTACTTACAAATATATCACATATCATATTGCAATTCAGCAAGCCTTATCAAGATAGATCTCTAGGTTAGGAAAAATATATAATTTAAACAATGTAGAATAAAAAAAAAAGTTAAGTGATGAGGATTCAAAGAAAATATATTCTTAGTACCACTGTTGTGTATACAGGCCCTTCAAAACCCTGGAGACTTTATCCAACAACAGCATATTTACCTGGGGAATATCATGGAATTCCCCTTCAATTCAGTTCAGAAAATGTTTTTGTCACATGTAACATCCAAAATGTTTTTTTAAATATTAAGCTATATAAATAAGAAGAATCTAAAATAAAAAATTTAAAATAGGGGTGTGGAGGTTAAAATATTTTCCCGAGTCATCTCCTAGCATATATCATAGGAATTTTGTTGGCATAAATTCAAGCCAGTGAATATTAAGCCCTTAGAACATTTGACATATTTTTGGTGTTTTACATTGCTGACAAAATGTCTTATACAAGTCAGAGTATTGAAAATTATATTATATATTCTACATACTGAGCACATACTAACTGCTCATAACAACTAGTGAACAAAACATTCATAATTCTTGTCTTCATGGAGCTTACGATTGAGAAAAAGGCATCAAATAATCATGTAAATAAACATATAATTATATGTATGTATTATAAAAGAAAAGTATTTTGTTCAATAAAAAGTGATTTGTCTAATCTAAGACACAGGGAAAGCTTCATTGAGAGAACTGAATTTTGAGTTAATAGAGGGAAAATTAAGAGGACTTCAGTAGGCAAAGAGAGATGGGAAAGAAATTCCAGATGATGAAAATAACATAGACAAAGGCCCATCGGCAAGGAGAAACAAGAGTTTATAAGAGGCAATATAGCTGGAGGAGAGAGAACAAGGAGAAATGGCATAAGTAACTGCCAGGGAGGCAGCCTTGCAGGCCAAACAGAGAGTTTAGTTTTCCTCTTATTACAAGAACGATGGAAACAAATGATGGTTTTCAATAAGGTGATATATTCAGCTGTGCTTTTCAAGGGAGCACTCCTACTATAGAGTGAGAACAGATTGGAGAAAGATACTGACAATACATTTAAGAGGCTCTTGTAAAGTTCCAGATAAGAAATGGTATGTTGACCAGGGAGGTGTTGGAAATGTAGCAAAATAGATAAATTTTAGAAATATTTAAGAGGTCAAATAATAGGGCATGTTAATGCATTATATGTGGAGGTAAGGCAGAGAAAGGTATAACTGATGATTCTAGAATTCTGACTTGCAGAAGATAGAAAAAATTGAAGGTAAAACAAGAGTAAGAAGTTTAAAGGGTCATGAATTTGGATTTAAACATGCTCAGGTGGAGGTGCTTTTGAGGCTTTCAAGATGAGAGATATGTAAAATTAAAGATATAAATTTGTGAGCCACTGGCATGTAAGTGGTACTTCAAATTAATGACCTGAATGACATTCCTTAGAAGAGACTATGAGGGAAAGGAGACAGCCTCCATTGAACCATAAAGAATTCTAATACTATAATGTCTGAGCAGAAGTGGGTGAGCCTAAAGAGAGACAGAGAAAATAAGTGCCTAGCAAAGAACAAACAGTAGAAAATGTTAGCAGAGCAACCAATGAAAAATTAGTGTTTCAAAGACTAGCTGACAAAATAAAATGCTATTGGGAAGTATAATAAATAAAGGTAGAAAAATATTATTAGAATACAGCAACATTAGAGCTCATTATTATCTTAAGTTAGAGCTATTTGGGTGAAACCATAGAAGCAAAAGTGAGATTTTAGTGAATAGCAGTGCATAAAGGATGGTGAGAAAGATTTTTTTTTAATATATTTTATTGATTTTTTACAGAGAGGAATGGAGAATAGAGTTACAAACATCAATGAGTAGAGCCTCTTGCACGCCCCCTACTGAGGATGTGCCTGCAAACAAGGTAGGTGCCCTTGGCTAGAATCAAACCTGGGTGGGACCTTTCAGTTCCCAGGCTAAGGGTGTATCCACTGAGCCAAACCGGTTTCAGCTGGTGAGAAAGATTTTTATTTTGCTTTTATTAGTGAGAAAAGCTAATAGGGATGATCCAGAAGAAAGGAGAGTTTATATATACAAATGAAAGTACTAATCTATAATATAAAAGTATCTCATTAGATTATAACTTTACAAAGGGTAGGGGTCTTTAATCTGTTCACAGATTTATCTCTAGTAGCTAGAATATTACCTGATTAATAGTGGGTAGTCAATAAATATATAGTGAGAGAAAGATACAAATCTGTAATGTTTTCTTAGCAGCTGTGTTAGGAAGGAATTCAAAGCACATGAGGAAGGATTCGCCTACCAAGGAAGAGGAAAAGTTTTTTATTATAATAAAGAAGATTACAGTATAGAGGCAGATCTAGGAATATCTCCATGCTTAGTGATGTTTTTAATCCATAGCTTCTATATTCTCAGAAAGTAGATGATAAGGTTGGGCTTTGCATGCAAGAGAGGGGAAAAAAGAGGAAATTAGATAAAAGGATAGAATTTCTGCAATTGTCATTGCTGAGTGTGTGAGAGAGATGTAGTGGAATTGACTAGTCATGATGAAGGCCTCTTTGAGGCTAGTGATCATGAACTCTCTCAGAGGAGATGGTGGAACTCATCTCCTCTTCTGTGAATTTCTCCAGCAGAACGTGGACCCTTGTAAACAGATAGAGAGAGGTGATTTGTTCATTTCAGAGTTGGATTTGGGGCACACACCATAATGAAAATACATATTTCCAATTTCTTTTAAAATAATTCCGAAAACTCTGCTCTATCTACTGTCACTGTCACTAGCCAAAGTGGTAAGTGATTGTGACTACTAGTAAATGTATCAAGTGGCATAAAATAGTTAAATAAGATAACTCAGCATCAGCTACTATAGCTAAGAGGACTTCTAATCACAGAGGAGATAAAATAAGCAAAAATACATAGGGCCTTCTAGTAATAGAGAAGAATCTTTCAAGTGATATTTAGTCAGAGCAACAATAATAAAATGTCCCTGCATGAAACTCAAGAAGCCAGAAATCCTCCTTCATGGTAAAGGGATTTCATAGTAGCCATAGCGGGCATTTGATTAAGGAGGTACTTGAATATCAACCAAAATGGATAAAAAGGTTTTATTATTATACTGTTTATGTATTTTTTCTGCACATAGACTCAGTGAGATACAAATAGGAATTTTGTCTAAATAAGAATGGATTTGTGATTAGGTAAATTTAGAACACTGGTTTAAACAGTGAGAGAGACTTTTGTACATAAACATATAACAGGAATGTCTAAATTTTGATTATAGTATACAGATTTTCCAGGATTTTTTGAATAAAACAGCCTTTTTTTATGAGAAGTAACTTACCATTATTGTAAAATTTTGCTCTAAAAAACTAATTCCACTTTTTCACATGGAAATTCATTATAGTGCTAACCAGACTGAATTGTTTCTCTTCTATATAACCTTAATTCCTCATACTTCAATTGGAGTCTCTTAATGTGGCACCAGATCACCTGTATCACCATCCTGTAGCTCCTGTTAAAACTGCAGTTTTTTGTGCCTTAACTTAGAGCTGAAGAATCTCTGTGATGGAGCCCAGGAATCAACTTTTAAGCCAGTGCCCAACTATCAGCATAAGGTTTGAGAATTGAAGATTTAAGTCTACATCCTCTTACCATATGTCATCACCTGCATAATAAACTTTTATATTCACTTGGAAACTGATATGCAGTCTCTTCCTTTTATCAAAACCTGATTTTTATAAGCTACCTGTGACCCTGCACTTTTATATTAGCATCTGGCAAGAGATTCCTTCTTTATATTTTCCATCTCCAGTTTGCTTCTAATTCTCTTTTGGTGATATAAAGTCTTTAAAAGTAGAATTTTCTAGCTATAAACTTTATGTAAAAACTTGCTTGCTAATGAAAAACAATACTATCTATGGTCTATACCAGTAGTCAGCAAACTGCGGCTCACGAGCCACATGTGGCTCTTTGGCCCCTTGAGTGTGGCTCTTCCACAAAATACCATGGCCTGGGCGAGTCTATTTTGAAGAAGTAGTGTTAGAAGAAGTTTAAGTTTAAAAAATTAGGCTTTCAAAAGAAACTTCAATCATTGTATGGTTGATATTTGGCTCTGTTGACTAATGAGTTTGCCGACCACTGGTCTATACCAGTAAAGAAGAGAGATAAGAGATTTTATCCATTCAAAAATCTAAACTGACTTGTTTGATAGTAAACAAATAACTTTTCTTTTTCCTTGATGAGAAATAAAAATTACTAAATTCACCAGAACCCTATATAATAAAGGGCTAATATGCAAATTGACCAAACGGCAGAATGACTAGTCTCTATGATATGCACTGACCACCAGGGAACAGACGATCAATGTTGGAGCTGCCCCTGGTGCTCAGTGAGCTCCCGCTTGGTTAGAAGCCGGACTCATGGCTGAGCAAGTGCAATGGCAGTGGTAGGGGCCTCTCCTACCTCCGTGGCAGCACAAGGATGTCCTGGACTGCAAGAGAGCACAGGCTGGGCTGAGGGACCACCCCCACCCCCACCGAGTGCACGAATTGCATGCACGGGGCCTCTAGTATGACATAAATTGCTGTTTTATTTACCTGTATAAACAGAGTTTAATGAGATTAAATTTCAGAGTTCTCTGCTAACCAAAAATTCAGTGAATAAAGTGTTTCAATTCTTATCAAGCTAGAGAAATATTTAAAACAGCCATCATTTTAAATGCCATAAAACACTTCACATTAATGTTGTATTAAAATCCAATGAATCTTGCCAAAACCAGTTTGGCTCAGTGGATAGAGTGTCGGCCTGTGGACTGAGGGGATCCAGGTTCCATTCTGGTCAAGGGCATGTGCCTTGGTTGGGGGCACATTCCCAGTAGGGGGCCTGCAGGAGGCAGCTGATCGATGTTTTTCTCTCATTGATGTTTCTGACTCTCTATCCCTCTCCCTTCCTCTCTATAAAAAATCAATAAAATGTATTTTTTAAAAATCCAATGAATCTTAGTGATTCAGAGTAAAATCCAAGCCATTTTCTGGATGATAATCAGTTCTTCATTATCTTTGCATTTTAAATTTCGTGAGTTTTCTGGTAATTTGAAATCTAAACCAACACACCAGAATTAAAAATCAACAGAATTCACCAATGTTTGTTCTTATTCTGCCACTAACAAACAAGTCCTTAATCTCCCCTGGGTCTCAGTGTCTATGACTATAAAATGGAATAGTAGAATTAGGATGTATTCAAGTTCCCCTCTAGTTCTAAAACTCCAATGTCACTATGTCTTTGTGTTGTACATTTAAAGCACACCCAGCATTTACGCATGCTGATGTGAAAAGCACTGCATATGTATATCACACTCCTCCAAAGACATGAAGGACAGTCCCCCCTCAATGTATGTGTAGGTGTTAAAATTCTTGCCTCCCATCAGTCATACAGTGGGTATTGCTTTTCCTCCCATCGACTCCAGCGAAGTGTTAAACTAACCTAAAAAAGAAGGTAGTTTATTCCATAGAAAGGACAACAACTTGCTTCCAAATGTGGGCATCCATTGCCTTTACGTTGCGTTTAATTAGGGTGAGGAGTGCACATGGGAAACGTTTGTATGGTAGTGATTACCATTTGGAATGCAGGGCCCCGATTGAAGTAGTAATAACTACAAGTCCACACAACTTGTATCAATAGTTGCAGCCATGCAGGAGCCACAGCTCCAATGTTATGTCTCTTGTCACTAACATGTGCCATTGTGAACCCGGCTGCAGCATAAGGCCTGTCTGCTTCCTCACAATAGCCCACGCTCCCCGGGGAATAGAAAGGCAGACAGCAGCTTTTCTCCTCTTTTCAACAGACACTCCCAGGGTCTGTTACTTATTATGTTTGGAAGAAAGGACATAGGTTTCCACAAGCAACTTAAGCTTGTATCAGTTCGGAGATCAGAGAAAATGAGGTAGGTTCTTGAGACTTTGGGAGACAAACTTTATTGTTGTTGCTGATAAAGGTAACATTCACAAACATTCAGCAACTTTGACGAGATTCATTTACCAACATCTTTATGATCACCTCTTTTGTGGAGGAAAGGAGTCTCCACTGGAGAAGATGGGAGCCCACTTGGTAGGAGGGGTATTCATACTAAGAGACGTTGAAGGGGAGGGAAAAGGAAAAAAGAAGGGGAGGGAAAAGATGGAGGGGGAAGGTTGGGTGAGGGGAGAGGGAAAAGAGAAATTTGCTGGACCCCACGAAGGGTTACAATTTGAGGAAAATCCCTTTATTTTCAACTATACAACATGGGTTGACATTTCCCATAATGGACTTTCTTATTTGCATCAGCAAATTGATTTTATGAAGAAATCATAGTATTTTATCTTATTTACTTTTTTTTTTTTTTTGCAAGAAAGGGACAAAAATTACATGAAAAAAAAGGGAATCTTGAACTGAACTCGGAGAGACTGGGTTCTAATCCTAGTTCTGAAACTGGCTAACTGTATGGCATTAGGAATGTTGCTTAACATCTCTGCCCTCTAGTTTCCTTGTAAGATTAAGACCTTCCATTAGATTATCTCTAAAGCCTCAAAAAATAAGAAAAACTAGCTTTAAAATACATTGAGCCTATTTTCTTTCTTTGTTCTCATGGAGTTATAGGTTTCTAATATTTTAAATTAATACAGATTTACTTGGACAAACTATATGCCACTCAATGTACTTACACTTTCCAACCAAATATCTATGCATCTAAAGAGAAAAATTGTCTTTCAGCAGGGCCACCTAGGAGCAAGAATGAAAACCAGCTGCAGCACAATACTCTCAAGGACGGGCCTTGGTAAAAGTTCTGAATGTGTCTGTTCATGATGAAAACCAAAAGGAAAAATGAAATGATACATTTCGTTTTCATTGGATGGAGATTAAAATAATACATAGAATAAAACAGAGGCACTAGCCCAGAGGCTTTCTTCTTTTTTAACTAGAGCATCTGTGTGGACATCGCGGAGCCATCAAGACTGGATTCCCCAAATCCATTAGGAAAACGCCCATTGTATTCTGAATGATAAAGCCCCAAGTAGAAAAAAGTGACTGACAGAAAGGGGGTAAATTGTGCTGAAAACAGACATATACGATCTTTTACAGCCTTTGGATAAAATCCCATGGCCAATTACACTTCCTAAGTACACAGTCCAGAATCTGTCCTCGTTTAGGCTCTGCTAATGGCATGTTTATTGTATGGAATCAATCCCAGGTTGTATTTATCTCCTACTTTTTTTAAACCAAAATGAACATTTACCAACATTATTATAAAACAAGATTCAGATTTACTGTGGAGCTTAGAGGGTTGATAAGTGTGTGGCTGTGGGGATTCTGAGATCCTGAGAAGCTTCCTCATTGAATGATGAACTTCTACTAAGGCACCAGGCACCAGCCTACCTTCATCTAAAAGAGACACAAGGGCACACAGTATCCCCTCATATATACTCAAAGCCAAATTCTGACTTTTCCCTCACTAGAATGGTAATGTTCTTATTTTTCTATACATATCTCAAATAGTATTTTTGGGGGGAAACATACAAACACACCCATCACATATCTACAGTATAACTTAACTAACATTGGTAAGCACTCTAGTGCTTACCAGTCCTTTGGACCAGTCCTTTGATTTATTAAACAACTGTCCACTGATTATTGCTGGGGACTTGAGGGCTTAAATCATCCCATTCTCTCTTCAAATTTTAGGCTGGTTTATAAACAGGTACAGTAATCAGTGGGGAGGAAAATCTTATTAGAGACAAGATAGAGCTGAAAAAATACAGTTAGAACCCAACAAAGTTGGATATTGTAATCCTTGCCCCTTAAATTGAACTTAACCAATTGCAGGCAAAGATTCAGAATTCTATTCCTCTACTGCATGGGGAGAAATGTCAATTGTATCTGAACTATTTAGCTATTTATCACAATTATATTTGAAATGTGCCCCCTTCTAAATTTCCTTTAAAAAAAAAAGAAAACCACCACCAAACACCAGAATTTAATCCTTCCTCTTTCATTCTCTAGATTAAATTGTCTGTGTTTTTTATTGTTTAAATCATAGTAAGTATTAAAGCATGATACTACTAAAATATAAAGGATCCTTAGAAAATAATATTAGCATTTGCACAAGTAGGTGAGAATAAGATTGATTAGCGACAGAATTGTTATGAGGTTCACCGTCCTAAGAAAAGATCCAGAAAACTGAGTGGGAGGAGGAAATGAACAAAAGTATGTTTGAAGCTAAAGCTGTTTCAAGTTTGTGTTATGGCCTTCTGGAAACATGCCAAATGTTCAAGTGTCTTTAAAAAAAACAACAACTGGATTTCCTGGTAGACAAAAAGTAATTAAGAAAGCCTTCGAGTAGTGGTAGGAATTGGCACTCACCCACCATTTACAACATTATCCTAATGATATGCTTAGAAGCCACCAAAGTGATACATCAAAACCCAGTAAGAATGTTTGTTAAAATGAAGTACCCAATTTAAGATCCTTCCTGTTATCAAACTTACAATTATGCAAAGTTTCTGATTCATAATGTTTTTATGCTTCGTATTGTTTCTTCATCACCACAACTACACCATAAGATAGGAGGGCAATGAGGTCAAGACTACGGTTTTTCTCAACATCTATTATCTTCTTCTATAATATGGGAACCTTCCATCTACCACTGGACTTACAGCAGTTGAAAATAAAGATCACATTTCCTAACATCCTCTTGAGCCAGATATGGCCACATAACTGAGATCTGACCAATGTAATGTGTACAATTTCTGGGGGGGAAGGGGGGGTAATCCTTAAAAGATGTGGTCTAGCCCTACTCCTCCCCTTCTTTCTTTGTGCTGGTGAAAAGCAAGTGAAATGGTTGGTGCTCAAAGAGCCATCTCACCTACCAAATGAATTTAGGATAAAAAAAAAACATGCAAGAGAGTCAAGAGATAGAAAAGGCCTTGGAGTAGAACAGCATGCAGCCATCATAAAAGCTGGGAGCTGCTTCTCTCTGGGCTTTTGAATCAAAGAGAAATAAACTTCTCCTTTGAGCCATTATTATGTGTGTCTGTTCATTATAACCAAATATGATTTGCATATTGGTAGGTAGAGAGCATGCAATCCATACTAAAAGAAACTGATATGTTTCAGAAATGAAAATTTGGGGATTTTCAGCAGGATGATACAATGTATAAAATGTATATTATAAAACACACCAATGGGATATGAAGCAAATATTCATTAATATTTTTGCAGTAACATATTGTAATACTTATACTTAGTGGGAAAAAATAAAAGTACAAATAATTTTTCATCAGTTCATGTTTGAATTTTGCCAAAAAATCAATAGCAGTCTAGTCAAGTTTTATCATCAAATGAGTATAAAAATATTTTGATTTCACAGATTTGAGGACTGCAGTATTGTGGCAAAAGGATCATATACATATATTTTTTCCTTTGTACAGGTAAGGGGGCTAAGATGTGAGAAGTTAATTTGTTGAATGCTATTCGATGAGAGATGCACATTTCTATTTTTCACAGTTCCTCATTTGTATATGTACCTATTTTAAAAAATATTTACTAAACATAAACCATGTACAGATCTGATACTCCAGGAAGTATACTCAAGGGAATATCTTAAGGATATGATTCTCATCAGGGTATGTGTAATGAAGGCAAATTTTGAAACACCCAACAACTCTGACATCATAGAAACCATAATGTCATGCTGACCCATCTGAATAATCAGGAAAGCAGGCATTTATCACAGGTATCTCTGATAAAAACACACATTCATACAAACACTTGCATGTAAGTGTTTATGGAAGCTTTATTTGTAATATCCAAAAGTACAACCCAAATTTCTATGATTAGAATGTCTACTATTCTATTGCATGGTATATCCATATAATGGAATAATACTCAGCAATAAAAAAGGAATAAACTGTACATGCCATAACATGGACACAATAATTATATAAACAAAAAAGAGCATGTACTGTTTGATTCTGTTATATAAAACCCTACTAGCTAATCTGTAATGACAGAAAGCAGATCAGTGGTTGTTAGCAGGGAGAGATATGGAGAAGGAGGAATGACAAAGGGTCACAAGGAAACTTTAGAGAGATGTTACCTTCACTGTGGTGATGTTTTTGCAAATGTATATATAAGTCAAAACATCAAATTGTGTATTTTCAAATGTGTCTTTATAAGTCAATAAGTCTTTTTTGTTGTTTCTTTTGTTGTTTTAAATATACTTGTATTGATTTCAGAGAGAAAGGGGGAGAAGGAGAGAGATGTAGAAGCAACAATGATGAGAATCATTGATTGGCTGCTACACGCCCCACAATGGGGATAGAGGCATGTACCCCTACCGGGAATTGAACCTTGACCTGGTGGTTCATACGTTGATGCTCAACCACTGAACCACGCCTGCCAGGCAAGTCTATTTTAAAACTATAAAACATCTTCTTGTAGTGTGGTCTTTACTGGGAGGTTTAAAAAAAAAATAAACGGGAGGATTTAACTAAACTTTCCCCCCCTAATATTAAACAACAGAAGTACTATAATGTATAAAGTAAAATTGAATCATTTCTCAAGGTAAAATTCTGGATGTAAAAATTTAATGGTAGGTCTAGCTAACTCCTAAATATAGCCCAGAATCTGGCTAATTTCACTCTTCTCTGAAGTGAGCAGACTTTGGTGGTAAAGTCTGAAGTTCTGCCAGAGGTTTACAAGGTCACACAACAGATGTAAAAAGTCCCCCAACACCTATAACATACCACTGTCTCTAAGTTTCCTGTGGCTTTAGTTCAGTTATTGCATCTTCTTAAATCATTGGCTTGTTTCTCTCGCTTTTTAAAAATCTTTTTTTTTTATTTCTGGGAGCATTAGTTATTTATAAACAAAGGAATAGAAACAGAGGAATATTCTTTGTGCTATCATAATTGTGCTAGCCTAGGACATGAGGAGAAGAAACCCTGTTACATAAATAGCTGAAAAAAGACATTTTCCAGTATTTTTTCCTAATAATCACAGATTGAATGGAAGGCAAATTTTGAAACACCCAACAACCCTGACATCAAAGAAACCATAATGTCATTCTGACCCATCTGAATAATCAGAAAAGCAGGAATTTATCGCAAGTATCTCTGATTTCATGAGATGTTTCCTATTAATAATGTATAATCTTGATGAAAATAACACCACCTATAATAATAAAAGTATAATATGCTAATTAGACTAGATGTCCTTCCCGGTGACCTTCTGGATGAAACCAGGGCTGCAAGGGAAGCCTGGGTCCTGGGTGTCTACCAGGAGCTGGAGGGCAGCCTGGGTCCCGGGAGACAGAGGAAAGCCGTTACCAGCAGCCGGGGGAAGGAAGGCCTACTCTTGCACAAATTTTGTGCATCAGGCCTCTAGTGATTCTAGAAAGTCCTAAACTGTATAAAAGCACAATTTAAAATACTGAGATGAAACCTGTAATTATAAGAGTGAACAACTCTCCAGAAGATAGTGTATATTAGTATACAAAAGAGATAAAAACAACATTATTCAATGCTTCAAGAGAAGAATCTTCAAATCCAAAAGAGCCTACCAAATACCTTTCAAAGAGAACTGAAGGTCAAATTAGCAAAGAAGATAGTAGCAGGGTTCCTAGTCACTCCAAAATATTCAGGATCGAAATCCACATTAGAACATCTCAGGGTACTGAAAAGACTGACAATAAGATCTTAGAGCCGTAAGATCTTGGAGGGGAGTAAATTACGGAAATTATGGAGGAGTAAAAGCAATCTACATAAATAAAAGCCTAAGTGACTGTTCGACAGTTTGACCGTTCAACAGGTTGACCAGTATGGCACATACTGATCACCAGTAGGCAGATGCTCAATGCACAGGCATGGAAACATAGAACAGGCTGATGAATCTCAGGGAATGGGGGAAGAAGAAGGGCAGGAAGAGATAAACCAAAGATGCATACTAGAGGCCCAGTGCAGTGGTGTCCCTCAACCTGGCCTGTGAGGATCGGGCTGAAACCAGCTGTCTGACATCCTCTGAGGGGTCCCAGACTGCAAAAGGGTGCAGGCCAGGCCGAGTGATCCCACCTGATAAAATTCTCCCTTTTATAGTTAAAGAAACCAAGAGCCAACAATTTCACCTCTGCCAAGTAAAATGAGATCTGGAATTAGAACAGTAAATACTTAATTTTATATAAAAATGTTTGGGTGGATTTTGTCCTTATTTTGCTTAACCCATATTAAGTGTAGTATATTTAATATATTTCCTCTTTCCTTATTATCAAAAATAGCTCATAAATAATAGAGAAGTAGTGTCTTCAAGATATTGTATTATTGATATAGGACAAGAAATTTACACCCAAGGGATCTACACATATCTGACTACAGAGAATAAAGACTCTTTCAAACTTCTGATTTTAGAAGAAATATTAAAGACATGGTTTTAAGTTACCAGAAACTTATTCATGTTTACTATAGCCAGATATGTATAAAAGCACTGTCCATATATTATCTCATTATAGCTCCATTATGCAATTACATTATGCTTTCATTTTACATATGAGGATATGGAGGCTAAGATACATTACATAATTTGCCCTGGAGTCCACTTAACTACTGTGGTATTCCAAGGTATTGTACTAGAAATTCAAATTCCTAAACTGAAGAGTGCCTGTTTTATGAACTTGAAGGACTATAGGCAAGTTACCTCATCCTCTAAGTATCTACCAGACAAGAATATTATTGGAATAGTTTATGAATCTATGAAAGCACAACTCATAATAACTAGGTATATATATTTTCAAGTATTTATATGATAAATGAATATTTATTTTCTCCTTTTATAATATATCCGGTCTTTAGTGTATTTCTCCACAGGACAAATGATTCTTATGCTCATTATACAAGACCCATTTCAAAGGTCAGATAATTAAAGTGTCATGCTGTATGTGTCAGTCTTGAAACCAAGATAAAAATAAGGATTCACTATTTCTTTCAGCACTTTTGATTGGTCACAAATTAATTTATTTTTGGTTGGAGTAGGAAAGATTGTTGAAAACATGTTTTTTCCCAACACAATTCAGTCCTTTGGCAAGAAGTTATTTCACATGTCGGAATGCACCATGTAAACTTTCCCAAGATGTTTGTGATCTTATAGAAAGCACATTTTGACCATTCTAAGAATATGTTCATGTGTGTGTGTGTGTGTGTGTGTGTGTGTGTGTGTATGTGCGCGTGCACACACACTTTAGGGAAGAATTAGAGGCCTTTTAAAAAGACATATAGTGTAAGACTGTTAAAATTAAATTAAAATGTAAAATGTTCCTAAATAAACCAGAAGCAAATATAAGTTGTACTGTGAGAGTAATATTTAGCTCTGAATGTCATCAGGATGAAATAAGAAGCATAACATCTGAAATGAGAAAATATAACAGTTAATCAGTGATAAGAGGTAAGCAACTTCTCTCAGGGTCATTTTGCAAAAGATATTTGCACAACATTATAACTGTATACTTTAAAATACCTTTGAAAATGAATTTATAAATAATGCATTTTGTATATTACTATTTCTTATAGTGGAACTTTAATTGGCACATTGTTTTTGAATACTTTACAGGGAAAAAGCATACAATTTGGGTTGAAATACCTCTTTGCTAACCTTTGCTTGTGAGGATAAAAGCATGTAGGTATAAAAGTATTCTAAAAGCATATAGGTATAAAAGTATTCTGTAATAGTAGTTATTACCAGTTATCTACATTTTAATATCTTGCTGCCCATAACAAGAAAATAAAAGATTATTTTCTTCATTAATAAGTAACTGCTTCTTTCTTTCCTTGAATTGTACAAGAAAAGAGTACAAATTATTACTCCAGACCAAGAAGAGTTTTTAAGAATTTGGAATGGTAACTGAATCCTCAAGGTCCTGAACTTGCCAAACTGCTGGGATGATTTCTAAAAATTCTCAGTAGAAAAAAAAAATGACTTGAATCTGGAAACTGTGAGTGACATTTTGATCAAAGGTAATGGAATGCATTAAACAAAAACATTTCCTTTTCAGTTACTAGCTTTTGATTTTGGGTTTTCTGTGGTCTAGAACATGGAATGATTATTGCAAAATGTTTTACTAACAACCTTATGTGAAATTTCTGTCTTTATTTACTCTGTCCAGATTTTTAACCTGGAATTTGTAGGGCAGGTAATTATATGCAGGTTTTATTTTAATTAGATAATTATACAAACTTAAAGGTCACATATTTAAAATAGATTCATTAGATAAGAAATTGTATTATGGGAGTATTAAAAACAAACAGTAACATTGAGTATAATCTTAAATATGATTTAAATATTGAATTAAAGATTAAATATTAAATAGTTTGCTAGATTATTAGCTACTGTGGAATAAATGTGAACTTTGAGAAGGAGGAAGAGATGACTGAAGCATAATTATGGCTTTTTCATGGCCTCAATATACCTGTTTCCTCCAGAATGCTATCAATCTTACCTTCCATTCACAATGTTTTAAATCATTTCTCAGCTGGTAATGGAGGATGAGGAGGGGATAGGAGCAGATAAAGAGTGGCAGATTCAGTTTCCAAAACTCATTTCAAGAAATTGTCACTAATACATATGGTACCTAAACTCAGGACAGTAAACTAATACAACTCTGCCAAAACTTACTTGCCCAAGAGTTATATGGTATTGCCATTCAGTTAAAATTTTTATTCCACCCTCAACTGAATAAATTTTTTATTAATTATAGAGAGAGGGGAAGAGAGATGGGAGGGGGAGAGGGTCAGGGGGAAGAAGAAAAACAGAGGGAGGGAGGGAGAGATTGGTTGATATGAAAGAGAAACATTGGTTGGTTGCCTCTTCTAAGAACCCCAAGCAGAAATCAAACTTACAGAATCCAAGATGGCAGCATAGGTAAACACCTACACTGCTGCCTTGCACAATAATTTCAAACCTACAACTAAAAGAATGGACATCATCCAAAACCACAGGAAAGCTGGCTGAGTGGAAATTCTATAGCTCGAAGGAAAGAGAGGAGCTCACAGAGACCCAGAGGAGCTGCAAAAAGCTGAGGTACGGAGATGCGCACGCTGAGAGAGCGGATGCCGGAGTACCTGGCTGGCTTTCTCTGGCGGGAGGGAAATGGAGACTCCCAACAGCATTGAACCCATTATCCTATGACACTAAACCCCGGATCCAGCCAAAATTCATATAGGGAGAGTTTGGACTGTGAAAAGGGAGAAGTGCATGGAAATTTAGGGGAGTCGCAAAAGATCAGAAGTCTGGTGGTGCGCACAACCCTGCATGCAGGGGAAAGACTGCTGATTGTGCCCCTGGCTTTCTCGAGTGGGCCGGAGACAGACCCTCCCAATTGTGCTACTTCTAACTCCAATAAACCCCAGTTTGGGGCTAAACCCTGGGGACCCAGACTCATATGGTCCCAGAGCGTAGGGGAGGCAGAGGGGCAGCAGTCTAGAGGCACTGCGAGAAAGCTTACTCATGTGGGTAAGGGTGGGGCCAACTGGAAGGCAAGGCAGTCCATTAAGCCCTAAGATTCCACCCATCCCAAGCTCAATAGAGGCTTCTGAGGATTTGCAAGTCTGGTATCATAAGGCTGAATCCAACACAGTTCTCCCGGCATAGTGAAAAAGTCAAGACAAGGGAAGGGATCACAAACTAAAGATATGGAGGAAAACAAACGACTGGATATAGAGTTCAAAACCACGCTTATAAGGTTTTTCAAGAATATGCTAGAAAAGATGGATAAGTTTATCAAGTCCCAAGAAGAGATACAAAAGGACCAACTAGAGATGCTAGAGATGATGCATAAACTTAGCGAGTCCCAAGAGGAGATCAAAAAGGACCAACTGGAAACACTGACTGAAATAAAAAATATTATGCAGAGTCCCAATAGCAGACTAGAGGAAGGCAAGAATCAAGTCAAAAATTTGAAATATAAAGAAGCAGAAAACATTCAACTGGAAAAGCAAGAAGAGAAAAGAATCCAAAAATGTGAAGATAATGTAAGGAGACTCTGGGACAGCTTCAAGCGTACCAACATCAGAATTGTGGGGGTGCCAGAGGAAGAGAGAGAGTAAGAGACTGAAAACCTATTTAAAGAAATAATGACTGAAAACTTCCCACATCTGGTAAAAGTAATAGACTTACAAGTCCAGGAAGCACACAGAACCCCATATAAAAGGAATCCAAAGAGGACCACACCAAGATACATCATAATTAAAATACCAAGAGCAAAAGACAAAGAGAGAATATTAAAAGCAGCAAGAGAAAAAACAGTTTATTACCTACAAGGGAGCACCCATATGACTGTCAAGCTGATTTCTCAACAGAAACGATGCAGGCCAGATGGGAGTGGCAAGAAATATTCAACCTGATGAATAGCAAAAACCTACAACCAAGAATAATCTATCCAGCAAAGCTATCATTCAGAATTGAAGAGCAGATAAAGAGCTCCACAGATAAGAAAAAGCTAAAGGAGTTCATCAACTCCAAACCAGTATTATATGAAATGCTGAAAGGTACTCTTTTAGAAGAGGAAGAAAAAAAGGTAAAAGACAAAAAATTATGAACAACAAATACATATCTATCAACAAGTGAACCTAAAAATTAAGTGAATTAAAAATTTGATCCACAGAATAAACTGGTGAATATAATAGAATCAGGAGCACAGAAAGGGAGTGGACTGATAATTCTCAGGGGGAAAGGGGTGAAGGGTATACAGGGAGAGACTGGACAAAAATCATACACCTATGGATGAGGTCAATGGGAGGGAGGTAAGGGTAGAGGGAAGGGTGGGAGCCAGATGGAGGGGAGCTATGGAGGGGAAAAAAGAAAAACAAATGTAATAATCTGAATAATAAAGATTTAATTAAAAAAATTAAATAAAGAAATCAAACTTACAACCTAGATATGTGCCCTGAATGAGAATCAAACACCCAGCCTTTCAGTGCATGGGATGATGCCCCAACCCACTGATCCACACTGGCCAACACCAGTTAAAATTTTTATTTTGGTTGGTACATTTAAATGCAACTTAACATTTTCATCATGTTCCTGTTTTACTATATTACTAAGCTATTGAGTAATTTCAGACACTGTTAGTATCTTGGAACCTAACCCAGTATTTAGTAAATAATAGTAACAACAAAAACACAAGTAATTACAATAACTATAATTTATTGAAAATATTCCCTATTAGGCCCTGTTCTAAGCAATCTTACACATAACACACTTAATGGTCACAATTACACAATAAGGCAGGTGTAATTAGTATTCTCATCTTATAGATGGAAAAATGAAAAATTGAAGCACGGGAAACTTAAGCAACCAAGATAACCCGGCTAATTAGTGCATTTGAACACATTAGTGTACCTTCAGGGCCCATGCCTTTAGGTAAGGAATATATAATGAAAATAATCAAAGCATACATTGTTTAGGAACTCATGTCACTTGCTCAATTCACATCTCAAACATGGGCAACTTCATAGCCTGTATTAGCAACAGTTCATTGACCATTTACCATGAGCTAGGCATTGGCTATGCAATTCACGTTAGTATTCTTCCCATTTTACATTCAGAGAAACAAATTCAGAAAGGTTAAGTTATCTCATTAATGTCTCACATCTGATGAATTGAAATATATAAGCTTTTAAAAATGGACATTACCGTCTTTCCAATACTATCCCCCTGATATATAATTATGAAGCAACTGTTATAGCTTAAGTTGGTAACTTGTCAAAGGTAACTGATCATTAGAAATAAGTAATTTTGAAGGTAATCTTAGTTAATGCATGTTTTATCGTATGGTTAGTGCATTTACATTTTAAAAACTGAAAAGGAAAGTTATTTTTACCTAATACAAATTCCTTCAGAGAAAAGTAAAATAAAAATTAGTGTGTTAGAACAAGATCATCAAAGGGACTGGTTGTCAGCTCTGTGTCCAATATTGTTACTTAGGGTTTTGGAAATTTAAGTTTCTTGAACATCTTTTTGGGAGGCTATACTACTTCTTCCACCAGG
>PVJN01026629.1:0-28868 GCA_004026805.1 Lasiurus borealis | reverse complement strand
CTTCATGATTTTTACCAACAACTTTCAAATAATTTAAACAAAGATTCCCAAACATACAAAAGTAAAGGGAATCCTATATAATAAAAGACTAATATGCAAATCAACTGAACAACAGAATGACTGCTCGCTATGATGTGCACTAACCACCAGGGGGCAGATGCTTAATGTAGGAGCTGCCCCAAGGTGGTGAGTGGGCTTGCACAGGGGGAGCACTGTTCAGCCAGAAGCTGGGCTCACCTCTCCAGCTTCTGTTGCAGGCAGAAATCCCCTAAGGGGTCCTGGACATCAAGAGGGTGTAGAGTGGGCTGAGGAACCACCTTCCCTGCCCTCTCCTCCCCACCCAGTGCATGAATGTCATGACTGAGCCTCTAGTATTATAATAAACCGACATGCACTCATTTCCCAGTATAATAATGATCAATATTGTGCAATTCTTGTTGCATCTATTCCCTCCCACCTTTCACTGTTCTTTTGCTGAAGTATTTTAAAGTAAATCTCAGACATAATATCTTGTTACATATCAGTACTTCAGAATATATCTCTAGCTGATGAGGTCTTTTCAAATAACAACTAACACACCCATCAATACCTGTAATAGCTCCTTATATCTATTATCCCGTCTGGCTTGGTTTTCTCTCTTTTTTTAAAAAATATCATTCCGTATTGGATTTTAAAATCCAGATTAAAATACAGTTTATGTGCTATGTTTGGCTGACATGTCACTAAGGTTTCTCCTCACTTTTATATTCTATGCCACTTATTTGTTGAAGATACTGTGTCATTGCCCTAAGGAATTTCCCACGTTTTGTATCTGGATGACTATTTCCTTGGGATGTCATTTACCATGTTCCTCTATCCCCTAAATTTTGTCCCAAGTGGCAGTTAGAGCTACAGAGTTGTTAGCTTCTGGTTTAATTTTTGGGGCCAGAATACTTCACAGGTGTTGCTATAAAACTCTTTTTTATCACATCATGGGACATATAAAGTCTGAGTGTCCCACTTTTAGTGATGTTAAAATTAATTAGTGCTTGCAGGTATTGTCAGCCTGACCTCTCCTTTATAAAATTCCTAATTAAATGTTTGAGCTGCCAGTTTTAATGGTCATTAATAATTGCTTCCTAGATCCATTAGCGCACTCGTGTTTCAATATGTACTTTTAAGCTTAGAAAGTCTTACTTTATTACAATAGCAGATCATTACACATGTTCCCAGGATTTTATTTTGTGGGTATTTTTTAAAACACTGCTTAAAGAGAGATTCCATTATTTACAGAGACCCTCCAATAGGATTCAGACTAAGAGAATATTGGAGAAGGTTGGGGTGTTTGTTCTGCCCTCTTACAGTAAGTAGCAATTCTATACTAGAATGGGAAACTAAGAGATTTGTGACTACTCAAGGTTTTTACTAACTTTTTGAATCCTGAAAATGTCAGCTATTTATTGCCACAAGTGCTCTTTTTGCCATTGGGGGAAACAACCTTGAAACTCGGTACACATGACCTACGTGCCTCCAATTTAAGCAGAATTAATTACATTCCTTTTCTTCTCTTTAAGAAAAAGAACATATTCACCTCTTTCCAGATGTTGGCACCTTCTGTCTGCTTCTTAAATTGGCAGAAATGAAACTTACTGGCAGGGTAATTATTTAAGTCTTTTTTAAAACTATCTTAGGGGAAATGGTATTAGGTACTTAGTTTTAATCAAAAAAATTAAAAAAAAAAGTTCTAAAGTTTTTCTCAATGATTTCACTGATTCTAAAGACACAAAAATGTCTCATTCAAACTAATGTTAGGCTGGTTGTGCAAAAATTTAATCACATTATCTTTTGGCTCAAGAGACATCCATAGTTCACTAATGCTAACAAAATCAATTCAAAAATTCCTACTTTTGGATTCTCAATTTTATTATAAATCCTTTATCACCTAGCCATTCTTTCATTTACCACTCATTCTTCTGAGAAACTCAATATTGTCACTCCAGTCTACTCTCTGATTCTGTGTGCTTGTGCCCATGCTAATCCCTAATCTGAACACTTTCTCATGTCTCTTTCCCAATATGCATTCTAGCCTTATTTGTTTTTATTTTTCAAATCCAGATCAAGTTTAAACTTGATCTGCACTTTCCTGGTGGTGGCCCCTGTAGATCTCTTGTTTCTCTAAATTAAGACTCTTTAGAAAGAGAACAGAATAATTTAGCATGTAAATTTTTGCTTTCACTGTTTACAGCAGCGATTCTCAACCTGTGGGTCGCGACCCCTTTGGGGGTCGAATGACCCTTTCACAAGGGTCGCCTAAGACCATCGGAAAATGCATATATTTACATCACGATGCATAACAGTAGCAAAATTTCATGGTTGGGGGTCACCACCACATGAGGAACTGTATGCAAGGATCGCGGCCTTAGGAAGATTGAGAACCACTGGTTTACAGTGTATTTTTATGGTTGCCTAAGTAGATTGTAAGAGCAAAATAGTATGCTACATAGCACTCTATTTTAAAATCTTAATAAATTAAAATTCCTATAAAATTTTAAAGGGTAATTTTGATTACCTGCTTATAAAACATTGATTAAAGAGAGGCTAATTGTGTTCATTTAAAAATCAACCATACTCGTTGGGTCATAAATACCATGATCCTAAGAGTGTGGTAGATTTTTAAAGGGACACAATTACATGCTTTCTTATATCGAGGTCCTCTGTAAAGAGACTTTGAAGCTCCTTGTACAAAAGATGAAGTCTGTTTCCCCAGCCTTTGAAGGTAGCTGGCCTTGGGACTTGCTTTAGCCAATAGAAGATGGAGAAAATAATAATGTCCCTGTCCTGAGATTAGAAGATATGGGGCCTTTTTTGGTTTCATTTGATGTCTTGGGACCCTTCTTCCAATATGTGGGCAAGCCTGGAATAGCCTGTTGAAGGATGAGAAAACAGGTAGAATAGAGAGACCTGCCCATCTCAACTGAGGTGCTTCTACACCCACCAGCTCCCAACTGACCTTATAGCTGACTAAAGACACATAAAAAAGCCTGTCAAATCCAAAAGAAGCACTAAGCTAAGCACAACCTAAGTTCTGACACAATTAGGAGCCAAATTATTATTTGAATCCATTAAGTGTGGGATGGTTTGATACATGGCAAACATTATGAATACAAAGGGAAAATAAATTTTAGATGGCAGAATCTTGATTCTAAAAGTTTTCAGCATTCTAGAACAATATGTGTGTATATATATATATATATATATATATATATATATATCCCCAATATGCAAGTAGACCAAACAGTAGAACAACTGAACACCCAAAGAACCAGTTGCTATGACATGCCACTGACCATGAGAGGAGGCACATGAAACATGGTGGGCATTGGCAGAGCACAGAACATGGTAGGCATCAGCCATGATGGGATGATGGAGCAGGTGAGTGGGGATACCAGACCAAGGTGGGGTGCTGGTTACTGTCATTGGGGTGAGCCTCTGGTGGTTACTGATAATCTTTGCTCCCGTATGTTGCGGTCCTGCCTGGCACTTGCACCTGCTGCCGGTGCTGGCCCCCATCGCCCCTCGGGGCTTCTCCACCTCACCCTGCTTCTGAGGGGCAATTGAGGCAGCAGCTGCCTCTCACACCCACTGCCTGCACTGGCCCTGCTCACACCCACAGCCAGCATCAGAGCTACTGCTTGCACCCACTGCCAGTGCCCAGTGCTGGTCCCCATTGCTCGGTACTGTCAGTGGATGTGAGTGGCAGCTGCTGGCCCTGATCACCCCTGAGAGCACTGGCTGCTGCTGGTGCTGGCTCCAATTGCTCCATGCTGTCAGCAGGTGCGGCCAGGGCTGGCAGCATCAGTGCATGGGAGCAGCGGTGGCAGGAGCGGAGCTATAGGCAGACAGGAGATTAGGAGCCATGGCAGGAAGGGCTGGGCGGGGGTGTGGAGGATGAGCTGAGACCCGTCCCTGTGCCTACAGCAGCCTTGTGGCCCACAGTTCATTTCAAAGTGCACAAATTTGTGCACTGGACCCCTAGTAAACTATAAGATAAAATAAACTGAGGTAAGTACAAAGTTTTAAATTCAAGTTCAAAAACCATGTGAGTGAATAGAGGGCAGCAGAGATATAGCTTACCAACATATAACCCACCCTTGTGTTTCTACTCTTCCAACAAAGCCAATATGGTTCTACGCTGTGTAAAATGTATAAGAACCCAAAGTGGGGTTTGCCCAAGGACAGTGACATGATGACAAAGGGCCTAGAATCCATCTCACACAAGGAAAAATGGAAGGTAATTCAACTGTCTATCCAGTAGAAAGACTGAGAGGGTACAGTGGATAAGATAACCATCTCCAATTATTTGAAGAGCTTTCATGTGGAAAGGACATATTTAGTGTCATCTCATTGAAAATTAAGACCAATGAACAGAAGCTCTAAGAAGGTGGCTTTCCAGTCAACATAGGAATAAAGTTGGGTTATAGAGGGTACATATATATACTGTTATTTTTCAATTAAACTTACTGGAGTGACATTGGTTAATACAATTATAGCGTATGCATGCTCTTTGAGAATGCAAACTATGTATTTAAGTTGAGTCCCTAACTTACCAACTGTGTGGTATTGAGCAGCTGCCCAATCTTGCTAATCCTCAGTTTTCTCCTCATCTATAAAACGGGAATCAGGTTGTGAGAAAGGTTACATAGGAGTTTTGTAGATAAAATAGTTAGTCTGGTGTATGGAACATGGTAAGCACTCAATAATTTTTATTTATTATCATTAATAATAAGAGCTATTTAAATATGAAATGAATTGTCTCATGAGGTAGAAAGCTCACTAAAATTGGAGATACCCACAGGAGGTTTGTCAGGTGTCTGTAGGGTAGATTTAAGCATCAGATGAGAAGTTGGGCTAGATGACATTTATTATTAAATAGCATTGCAGTGGGAGTTAGAACCACCTGCTGTACCTTTTAGTTCTAAGTAAGTCATTCTACATCCCTTAATACAAAATTAACTTCTTTAGCATCTCCCAGAATACTTAGCACTAGTGATCAAATAATGTTCATCTACTATATTTAATAAACATTTTGATTATCTATATAATAAAAGCCTAAGTGACCATTATGGCAGAACAACCAGAACAACCAGTCGCTATGATGTGCACTGACCACCAGGGGTAGACACTCAATGCAGGAGCTGCCCCCTGGTGGTCAATGCCAGAAGCCAGGCTCACAGCTGGCAAGTGCAGCAGCAGTGGCAGGAGCCTCTCCCACCTGTCTGGCAGCAGTAAGGAGCAGTGAGCAGTCAGGTAATAAGGAGCAAGGGCTCCCAAACCTCAAGAGGGATATTACACTGCCAGTTTAGGCCCAATCCTCTTGGGGAGTATTAGTCCACTGGCAGCTTAGGCCCAATCCCCAGCAGGCAGACATTCCCCAAGGTGTCTCAGACTGCGAGAGAGCGCAGGCCAGGCTGAGGGACCCTCTTGACCCAGAGCACAAATTTCATGCATTGAGCCTCTAGTATAATTATAAATGTATACTTTTATCATAGTGAAGAATTATATGAGGATTCCTGTTTTTTTATATCATCTCCTCTAAAATAAGTATATTACTACATTTTATTATTATAAATACCAGTATTAACTAATATTATAGAATGTGCATTTTAGTGCTACAAACTCTTCTTTGTGGGATATTTAAATTCATATGTAAAAACCTCTCTTTTTTTTACATTTTGTTTTTCCCCATCAGAATACCTAATTTAAAACTGGTTAGATATTATTAAGGGTCAAAAGACCAAGCTTTCTTTCATGACTGACCTTCCAGCAAAAACCCAAGCTGGAGCCAGGAACCATTTTTCCTTCTCTCTGTACAGAGAACATCTGAAAACACTGACCACAATCACTCTTGCTCTCAAAGGTACAGCAGGTGGTCCTAACTCCCACTGCAATGCTATTTAATAAAATAGATAGGGTAGAATTCCCTAACTGGGGTAATATGACTATCTTCCCCAATTATTATTGTTATCTGTTAATAAGGAGAATTTGACATTGGCCCTGGTGCTATCTTCATGCACTCAGATAAAAATGTGTCCTTTTCTCATAATGAGCTCCAACATAATAATCAGCTTTAATCATCTCTAAGGAGTATTTAATTTTCCCCATCCATGAAAGTTTAGAGTCAGGTAACGAGCCAAGAGAATTCTAAAACCTGTAAGTGGGTAGAGAAGTTCTAAGTTGTGGATTTGTATGAGCTTTGAATTCTGGGTATGTGGTGAAAGGACCAGCAGGGTATTCATAATCAGAAAGAGGATTTCCAGAGCATTCGGTGTGTAGCATGTCATATGTTGAGCCACACATTGTGGAGTACAAAGATAAGAAACATGCTCCATTGCTAAGAAGAGATTGGAAATACAAGGAAAAAAATTCAATAAGGTGAGAGCAATGCTACAAAAGAGAACATATAAAATACAGTTTTAACTTAGAATAAAGGCTGAAGAAGGGGTGGGACAGAAGTGGAAGTGAATTGTAAAAGAGATGTTGAAGAAGAGAACGGAATGAGACTGGAACAAGAAGAAGAAACAGCATGCACAATGGCACAAATTCATGAAGTAGAGAGCAGTCTGTAGGATTGGAGAGAATGTACAATGGGAGCTGAGGCTGGGGAGAGGTGATGGGTAGGTATATCACACATGCCTTACTCTACCATTCAGAGAGATTCAGACTAACTTGCTGGTCAATAGGGAGCCAGTCTACCTCTTAGTTAAGTAAGTATCTTTATCATATTTACAATTTGAAAGGATAAAAACTCTGTAGTGGTATTAAAAAAAATGGGTGTGAGTGAAGATAGAGAAAACAGTTATAAGGCTCATCAGTAACCAGATGAGAGATGATGAAGGCCTTAATCACAGCAATCACAATGGGGAAGAAGAGGATGAATGTTAAGGAATTAGAATAATGTGAACTGGGTGCAGACGCAATGGATGAGGGGAGAATTGTGGACAATGCCCAAGTATTTGGCTTGAATTGTTGGATGTAAGGTAGAAACATTCATTGAGAAGAGGAACAGAACATTTGTAGAGCAGGTGAATCAAAAGAAGGAGAAGAGAAGCTAACTAGTTTAGTTTTGAACATGTTGAACAAATGAAATAAGAGACTAAAGGACATTGTTCAGGGAGAGGGATTGATTTAAAGAAAAAAAGTGCACCAGGAGTGGAACACTGGGGGACACAAAATTGGAGGTATTGTTAAGGGAGAATGAAATAGCAAAGGAGACGGAGGTCAAATGAGAATTAGAAGTCAGCTCTCATAGAAGCTAAGAGAGGAACAACTTTCAAGAAGAGGTCAATTGCATCAAGTTAGAGAAGAATTGAAATGTTCTCTGGGTTTAGCAGTTAGGATTTTCCTGCTGACCTTGGCAAGATCACTTTCACTGGGGCAGTGAAGGAAGGAAACAACTTCCTCTTTTTCTCTCCCTCTTGCTCTTCTACTTTGTTTTAATCTTATCATGCCTTTTATGGCTGATTCTATTTGAAAGTTCTAAGTGTAAAAATTGCAGTTTCTGTCTCATGCAAATGAATAGAGCCTTTTAAGAGTTATTCTGGCCCTAGCTGGTTTGGCTCAGTGGATAGAGTGACTGAAAAGTCCCAGATTTGATTCTGTTCAAGAGCACATGCCAGCTTGATCCTCAGTAGAGGATGTGCAGGAAGCAGCCTATCAATGATTCTCTCTCATCATTGATGTTTCTATCTCTCTCTCCCTCTCCCTTCCCCTCTGAAATCAATTATATATATATATATATATATATATAAAGAGTTATTCTGTAAGCAAATATCTTTTAAGGTAAAGTTGAATTTATTCACTAAGCTATTCATTAGAGAGGTATCAGAAGGCACGTAAAGAAAAGCAGCCTAACCCCAGGTTATCAGAAAATGGCAATCTCAGCTACAACAATATGAAAATGTCTTTCCCTTTCTTTTTGTACCACTTCCCTCTCCTTCTCAGCAAGCAGCTTCAATATGGAAATAATTATGCTTGGTGCTTTGGGGACATAAATAATGAACAAGGCACAATCCCGCTCCACCCAAGGCCCCAGCCAGGCTGATTACAAGTCCCTGCAAAAGACTGACATGCACTCAGCCAACCCTGAAGTAAGGTGGGTTAAAATAAATGTCCCTAATAGTAAACACAAAGTTCTGTGGGGGCCCCCAAAGTAATTCCTCATCTCATAAAATGCAGGAAATAACCTTTAAAAACATAAGACACAATTGGGGAGTTCATCGCACCACTAATTACCTCCCTGCTCTTCAGACCATAAACTTTTATGCAATCTGCTCTCTGTTCACTGCCTTCGTGCTCATTTATTTTACCAGGCAGCCAGACTGTCTATATGAAAAACTTAACAGGCATTAGTGGCGAGTGGAGATTTTTAGGCTTTATTCTGATCCTTTTGTTAAATTGAACTTTAACAATACCACTTTTCATCGGGTGTTAAAGTTCTTAAAATTAAATGCAGAGCCTCGTGAATTCTGTGAGCACCAAGCCTCCTTCTCCCAGAGGAGAAAAACTGGGACACAAGTTATCTGGAATGGCTTCTGAGGAATACTATTTTGATCGGAGGCACCTCATGGTGATATCTTTGCAGTTCCTACCCCTTTTAAAGTTCTTTGTAAAGCCACTTCCTTTAAAGGGCCAACCTAACACTGCATGCTCACACATTATTTCCCACTTGCGCAGAGTTGCTATTTATAACTGGGGCCTTTTGGAAAATGAAAAAGAAAAACTGTAGCCAGAGAAACCCATAATATAAGCCAGGTCATACTTTTTTTGGGGGGTGGATGGGGCATCCTTCTGTGTGCTCTCAGCAAACTTTGATTATATTTCAAATAGAAAAGAAATCATCCAAATAAAAAGCTTTTCAGGCAGGTGGTTAGGGCAGAGGTTCTTGAATCAGGCATGCCTGGTTTAGGATGGCAACTCTACCATTTATTAATTGATCTGTGACCTTGAGCAAGCCCTTTATCTTCTCTAGATTTCACCAGTAAAACAATGAAATGAGAGACTAGATATGAAGAACTTAAGTCAGGTTGGCCCTGAGTTCTCAGACAATAGTAGGTATAATAATAATTAGTACAGGCCCGGTGCATGAAATTCATCCCCTCAGCCCAGCATGCACCCTCTCCAATCTGGGACCCCTCAGGGGATGTCCGACTGTTGGTATAGACCTGATCCCAGCAGTTGGACATCCCTCTCACAATCTGGGGTCACCTGTTCCTAACTGATCACCTGCCTTCCTGCCTGCCTGTCTGATTGCCCCCCTCCCCCGCTGGCTTGGTTGCCCCTAACTGCCCCCCTGCTGGCCTTGTCACCCCATGCAGCCTGCTTGTTCAGTTGTTTGGACGTCCCTCACTAACCTCCCCCCCCACTACCATCCTGGTTGCCCCACACAGTCTGTATTCAGTCATCTGTCTGATTGTTTTGGTCATGACAGACCCTGGCTTTTTATATATTAGGATTATTGCTGCTAAAGGGCTCTGGATTACCATTTATAGCTCACTGCCTCACATATGGGTGGCATTCAGTGTCTGTTTATTTCTTAGTGGATGCTTGCTGGCATAGAATGCTTAGAATGCAGTATTTCCCAGAAGGGCTTCCTCTCCTTGGGCTTTCTCAAGGGTATCCAGAGTGTTCCAAAGGCAGCAATACCGCATAAATTCTGCATTAATTCTGCTGATAACTCTGCAGAACTATTTCTCAGAATACAGTGATTTTACTTTTTTCATTTATATGAATAGAGTAGATATGCTAATCATAGGTCATCTTTTTACCCTGTCCCCAGGTGGGACAAAGTGAAGTTTCTTTTTATGTCACTAACAGAGCAGGACAGCATTTTTACTTAGCATTTTCCATCAGAAGTTCCACTTGATATTTTCAAGCTGGGTTCTTGGAGAAAAATTGGGGCAGTGTTAATGGAAAAGGGTCAGCACGTTGAGACAAGGATAGCATAAACAAAAGTTCCGTAATACAAATATGACTCCATGACCCTTTGATAATGGGTAGTCCCCAATAGTAGGGGTGTGGAGATTATGTGTGTGTGGTTGGGGATAAGGGCTTTTAATATCAGTTATCCAATATTTAAGCATCAAGTCCATCCTGTCTACGCATTCAGGCCATACATGTGGTACCATCTATTTCAACCTTTATAGATAAGCTGTAAAGCAAGATCAGAATAAGAATGATTTGTGTTTAAGTTTGTTGTTTCTTATATTTATAGCATATGGGTTTCTCCCTATTTCATTTTATTATTATTATTTTTTACAGAGAAGAAGGGAGAGGGGTAGAGTTAGAAACATCGATGAGAGAGAAACATTGATCAGCTGCCTCCTGCACACCCCCGTCTGGGGATGTACCCACAACCAAAGTACATGCCCTTGATCAGAATCGATCCTGGGACCTTTCAGTCTGTAGGCCAATGCTCTATCCACTGAGCCAAACCGGTTTTGGCAGGTTTCTGTCTATTTCTGAATAAACTAATTTTATAAACCTAATTAAGTATATTCTACAGATATTAATTGTCCATACTTCATTTTCTTTCTGCTGGCTTTGGGAGCTGGCATTTTTGTATGCTTACAGGAGGACATAGATTGAATTGCCATTGGTGTAGGCATATTTGTGTGTTTTTTATATTTTTATTGATTTCAGAGAGGAAGGTAGAGGGAGAGATAGAAACATCAATAATGAGAAAGAAGCATTGACTGGCTGTCTCCTGTATGCCCCCTACTGGGGATTGAACCCAAAACCAGTATCGAACTGGAGATCCTTTAGTCCACAGGCTGACACTCTATACACTGAGCCAAATCAGCTAGGGCAAGCATATTTGCTAAATCTTATTCAACTCTTTGAGCATATAAAGCCTGTTGATAAAGCAATGTTGGTTTGGGTAGACTTCTTTGTACATCAGAACTGCACTTCTTATCCAGTTGAACTCTCACTTTTGGATCTAATATAATAAAGCCTAAGTTGTGCTTCAGTGGTAGTGAGAATCCAGGATTCTAAAAGTAAATCCATTTCCAACTCTGGTTATTTAACGTTTATAGAATAGTGTTAACGATATTGATTTTAAAAATTATTTTTCTTCAGTAGTTATAGTAGGCTACTCACATAGAATACTACTTCAATAACCATATGATCAAAGATGAGGAGATGAAAACAGCTGAATGGGTAACAAATTAAGATTTTGTATATTCATTTAACCATCAATAGACAAGCACCACCTGACCCATTGTGTCAGGCACTTTGAGGAAAGAGACAATGGGAAGAAATGGTGTGGACTCTAATAGGTGCAACAGTTAATGTTTTAGAGGGTTAACTTATTACGTCAAAATAATGTGTTGCCTTGCCAGTGTAGCTCAATGGTTGAGCATTGACCTCTGAACCAGGAGGTCACAGTTTTATTCCTGGTCAGGGCACATGCCTGGATTGCAGGCTCAATTCCGTGTGGGGTATGCAGGAGGCAGCTGATCAAAGACTCTCTCATTATTGATGTTTCTATCTCTTTCTCCCTTTCCATTTCTCTCTGAAATCAATAAAAATGTATTTAAAAAAGTGAGTGTTATTTTATGTAAAATAGGAGGGGAATGGATCCAGGATAAGGTATGAGAAAATGACTTATTCATCCCATAAAATGACAGCTTCTACATACAAGTATTAATAGAAATGTTATTTGACCAGATAATAAATGGGTTCCATTATAGTGCTTGAGTTTGAGTATTTTTAGTAAAAATTTGTTTGCCTCAATTCTAAGGAAAACTTTTTCAAAATTCAGTATATGATAAATAACTGTGTTTACTACATTCAGAACTCAAAGACAGGGTTCTTTGCTCAGCAGAGTTCTGCTCATCACCTTATTTAGTCTTTGTATCTCTCCTTCTCACCCAGGATTGGTTTGACAGATACATGTCAGCAACTCAACATTTTAATGCCTTTAACTGTTACGTTATATACCAGGCTCTACCTTCTACCTTCACAGGATTCTAAATGACTTCCCAAAGAGCATGCAGCCCACTCTTCCTCTGCTCTAATTGTGCACTAGAATACCGCTACAGCTACTGAATCAATGGCCAAAATAGTAGTGGTATAGACAAGATGGAAGTGGATTTCTGTCCCAGGCAATAGCAGTCTGAACACAAGCAGTCAACAGTTCTATGGAGTCAGAAATGCCAACTCTTCATTGCTGTTTATCAGTCATATTCTCTTAGTCTAAGGTGGCTTTTCCAATTTTCTTGCCACATGTGTATTCCAGCCAACAAGAGTGGCCTGTTTTTCCTATAAAGGGCATGACTCAGAAATTGAATACATCACTTCTACTCACATCCCATTGGCCATAATCTGACCATATAGCCACTTCTAGCTGCAAGGGAGGCTAAAAAAGGTTCTCTTCAGATGGGTCAACATATGCCTCAATAAAACCTTCATTATTTTAGAATAATAATAAAAAGAAAATGTACCCCTTAACTTGAAAATTTCTTCTAGCTTGTCACAAAAGCCCTAGAATAAAAATACTTAGCTTAATGTATTTGCATCAATGACCAAAATCTAAATACATAAAGACAGAGATCCAGTTAAATAAGGGGCCCTCACACTCAAAAAATTAAAATTATGTTTATCTAAAACTGCAGGAATTATAGTTGCTTGCTTTGCTCAGCATTATTATCTTCTGATTATTCCATCCCTGACTTTCAGTATTTTGGGGTTTTAGAAGCAGCAGAGGCCACAGACTAGTTTGTGGAAAGAGACTACAGGGAAGAAATGACATGGACTCTAATGGGTGTAAACAGAAGATGTTCCTTCATCTTCTTGGATCACTGAGAGCCCTAAATATTAAGTCGAGCGTTCTTCTCTTAGAATGGGTCTCCAGATCCATCCATGACATGATGTAATGCTCAATCATTCTCCATAGGCTGCAATTTACAAAACTACTCCTAAGATGCCGCATTTGCTAAGATAAACTTTCCTTTAGTAAGAAAAATTCTCTAGTGCTAAAAGGAGCTAACAAGCTATAAAAATGGGCACCTCTACTTCTTTTCTTTGCACAGGTGCCTCCCAATTTTGAAATACAGCAGCTCTATATTTTGTTGATTCTGAGTTCACCAGTTCCTTTCTTTTTATCAGTTGTTTATCCAGTCACTTCCACCTTGCTCCTCCAGTTTCCCCTTCACTCACCCAGAAATAAAGGAGGCCTAGGGAGCCTGATTTGCATTCTTAGCCACCCTTCCATTTAGTAATAGTGCTTTCCCTCAAAGCAGTTTATCTCTCCGTTTCCTTCTGGTCAAACCAAATAATGTGTTACAGTTACATTTCTTTTGATTGAGGACAAGTTTACCTGTCACCTAAATTACTTTGAGAAAGGAAGGTGAGCCTAGCCAAGGTCATGGGCATCTCCTAATCCAAAACAACTCCATCTGCTTGATATTCTGTGCAGTTTTTGGAGGTCATGGCACTTCACTGGGTTGTTCTGACTTGGCATGATCTGCACAATGCTTTGCTGAGTTGAAATAATGCTTCTTTCAGCCTAGTCTCTTGCCTTGCCAGTAGCACCAATGAGAATTTTGTGGCAGAGCCTGGTAGTTGAATTTCATGTCATCCTCTAATGTTCTACTTCTCTAAATCACTGCTTTTGTCTCTGTCATCCTTGTCTAATTCCCTTTCAACCATTTGCTTTGAATCTGCCATTAATTTATTGAAATCCTCAAATCCCCTTGGCATTTACTGTTACCCTGTGTATCCTCTTGGGGGCTAACATTCTTATTGTCAAATACATTAAAATAATCAGTCTTAATTCATTTCCAGAGTATTTACTATAAATCACCAAGAAAGTCTTCCAGTTACAACATTATGGGATTTGGGAAAATATGTTAATTTTGAGTTTTCACCACACAATATTTACTAGCTGCAAAATTAAGGAAGATGAAGCTGCCGGGTCATCCCCTGGAGATCCCAAGATACGTATCTTTAACATTTGCATTCTTATTTACATACATTTGTATGCTCCATTCAAAAGGTTCTGACTCCAATTATGCAAAATAAAACACATAAGTCCTCTTGATTCAAGGGTGGAAAGCCACATATTTTAGTCATTCATTGTGTGGCCTAATGATTTCCCTGGCTTCCCTTCTCTGCTCCAAGAAGTTTCTCTCCATTATTCTTATCATAACCATACGATTAATTTTAAAAAGTTACGGCTTAGTTGTAAGATTGGAATTAGCTCCAAAACATACTTTTTCCTATTATGAGCTCATTTTTGGAATCCTCTGTTTTCCAGCTGGGGATTTTCACACCTTTCCTGCTCCCATAGCATGGAAACATTATTCCCTGGTTCAGTTTGCGGCACCATAATTTGGGCGATAGAAATCACATCTGGGTCCAGCTTACAGCCTTTCACCCAACAGAAAGCTTCTTGACAGTGAGAAAGAGAGTTTGAATTCTAAGCAGATTAATTATAGGTTTCAATTATCCACCCCAAATGCTGCCTTCCATTGACCCCTGTAATTAAAGCTCGACTTTGCTTACATTTTCAGCATCATCTTTCCTTTCCAGGTGGAGAGATAACAGCTGATTGCAAAGTGAGTTCATTTGTGTATTTTAAGCAAGAGTATTATGCCCAGAAGCCAGAGCTATGAGGAGAAAAGGGAGCAAGAAAATTCTCGGGGAGCAGTCCCACTCAACTCAAGACAGTCCTGGTGTCACTCACAGACACCTACTGTTAACTCTGCTCTGGTAGGCGAAGGAGAGCTGAGAATCCACGGCAAATATCACTACACCAGGAATGATCATACTGCATTTAAGTGCCTTCTGCTCTCTGAAAAGCATTCCAAAACCCTCTTTCTACCCTTCTTACACCGCTGTTACTGTTTCTGATCAGGTCTAGGAAAACATGGAGTAAAACTCAGGGCTATCTATTGTGTGAAAATAAAGTTTAGTCAAAAGAGACCCCAGGGGTTCATTGACTTCTGACCTCAGCCTTTGAAATGGCTTCTTTCTGTTCTAACTAAGTGGCGGTCCATTTAGAATCTAACAAAATCAAAAGAGGTGGGGCTGGAGGGGACAGAGGCGAGGGCAAGAGTGTGAGTGTCAGAGCGGTTGCCACCACACTTAGTGATGTTCAGGGCGTGTTTTGATTATTTGTTGTTTTAATCTTTGGGCCAAATGATACTCCTTTCACTTGAACTACAGTCAGCAGAGGGGAAGTGCAGACCTCACAGAAATTCAGTTCCCAACTTGGGTTACTCCCCTGCCATGCCTGCAACCTGTCAGCAGTGCTGACAGCACTTCCCGGAGGCTTCCTGTGCAGCCTGGATCTTGCACTCTGGAGACAGCTGCCTCGCAGGACTTGCCACCAAGGCAAATTTACCGGAATTGCAGGAGAAATAGATTCATTCTCTTTGAAAAATGGCAAAAACTCTGATTCTGTCCACATGTATCTGTAAGTTGGAGAGAAAGCCCTATTGGAAGAATTGTTCGTTTTTGACTTATCCCTATATGTAGTGACTATGTTTCATCCTAGTGGCTGGACTATGTGTGGTCTAGAGAGGCAGGAATGTAGCAAAGGACAGGAAAGTGTGGGTATCCCAGGTGGACTGTAGTCCTTCTGTTGAGGTGTGCCTAGAAAGTGTTCTTGATATACTGGCCAGAGTTTTACTTCTCTTCCTCACATAGGACACCACCTTCTGAGGCTCGCATTTCTTGAGATAAGCAAATTGAAGATGTGTTTCCTTTAAGCTGACTATGTGTATTGCATCTCATTTATTCATTCATTAAGTTCATTTGCATAATGTGTTGAGTTCTTGATATATAGTGAACAAAATAAGTTTTAAAAAAAAATATATCCTTGTTCTGCCTGACCCCAGTGGTTCCTTGGTTGAAAGTCAATCTATGAACCAGGTCACCTTTCGATCTCCCCATCTCCCTCAGTTAGGGTACATGCCCAGGTTGTAGGTTCAATCCCTAGTAGGGGCCATGCAAAAGGTAACCAATTAATGATTCTCTCTCATCATTGATGTTTCTATCTCTCTCTCCCTCTCCTTTTCTCTCTGAAATCAATAAAAAATGTTTTTAAAAATATTTGTTTTTGTGAATTTATATTAAATTATTTAATCCTGGTGACAGTCCCAGGAGGCAAGTAATATTATTATATTCTTTTTTTATATATATACAGGTAATTTGCTCAAAGTCACATAGCCAGTAAGTGATAAAACTGGGATTTGATCCCAGGCAGGCCAGTTCCAGAGAGCCCATACTCTTATCATGTGGCTCTATATTCCATGATGGGACTAAGGGACATGATTTTAAGTTCAGGACAGTAGCAGTTCAGGCAAAACCCCATAATTTCTCCTCTAGAGGCATCTCCCACAAAATAATTTAAATAACTAATTTGCTTAAAAGAGGTAGTATTGCGGCTGGATTTTAAACTAATTTGTTGAAGGAGATCAGAATATACAACCTCAAAATATGTCACTTTGGCATAAGGATTATTTTGAGATGAAAGTGAAACAGCACACAAATCATACTGACCAGCTTAAAACTGATTCTGCTCCCTTAAAGCAGATTGTTGATTAATTTAATCTGAGCTACTATACAGAGCACCGTGTCAGTGCTACCCCTGTCCTCAGGATTCTTTAGTCTACAGAATTCAAGTAATAGAAATTTATTTGCTGGAGCCTCTACCAAGCAAGAGTTCCTTCCATGAGGAAGATCTGGCTCATGGATCAAATACGGATAACTCAAAACACTGACCAATCAAACTCTGCCATACTGGAATTCCTTTGTGCTTTCTCTTGCGCCTCCCCTTATACCATAATTGGTCAAGTTCCAAAACCCTCCAATCAAAATTTTGTTATATTCTTTAACATTACCTCATGTTTCCCTCTTCTCCCTAACCCTTAAAACTTGTCCAGATACCCTGATGCGGGAGATAGGGTGCCTCCTGTCTTCTCTGAGTTGACTCAGCGTTAAATAAATAAATTTTTTTTTACTCTAAGATTAGTGTCATAATTTTGGCTCCTATGTGCATACAGGAGTGGGCCCTTGTTTCGTAACAAAGGCAACTGAGAACCAGCACATGCAGGAAAAGCTCTCTGCTCTCCCCATTCTGTCTAAAAACAGAGCAAACATTTCCATTTATAAAAGTAACATAAATTTGTAGCAGTATCTTCCTCCCTTATACCAAGAGCATAAGGACTCTTGATCACCAGAGATGACTATTACCAATAGAAAAGGTACCAACTTGAGTCTGTGTAATAAAACTTACTAAATAATTTACCTTCCATGAACTTCCCTCATATATTCACCTTCTCACAATCTAATGGCCCAAGAAGCCTCAAACCTATTTTCTTTCTCTTGTCACTTCTCCACAGTTTATCACTCTTTGTTAAAATGGTATACAAGTTTCAAATATATCTACTTCTGTGGCTCTTCACTCCTTTTCTATAAAGGCATCCTTATTCATAGTAATAAGCCTTTTCTCCCACTTATCTTTCTGTTTTTCAGTTTAAATTGCATTGTCCCAGGTACCAAACCGAAGAGAGTAGAGGAAAATGGTTTTCTTCTCCCCTACAATGTAAATGACTAAAAGCACCCTCTTTCCCTCTAACAACTTTTGACAAATGGGAAGTTAAGTCAAGGAGCTGAGAAAACAGGACAATAAGGGAGTTTGAGAGGATATCATCAGGATGGATGTGGAAGCAAAAGCAGAGATAAGGGAATCTCAAATCAACATTTTCTCTGCTCAACATTTTGTATAGGGCAAGTGCCACAAAGGCCAACCAAATAGTTCAAAATTTGGATTTTACCAGCCACTTTTATGAGATCCACTTGATTATGTCTCCCAAATAGCTGAAGACAAAAAGAAATAATGGCTAATAGGCTAAAATCATACTGTTCAATAAGAAATGGTTTCAATCTTACTTTGCCAATTGGCTTCTCAATCAGAGGGCTTGTAAAGCAGACTGGGGTTACGCTGCTGTACATTGAAGGTTTCCATTGCTGTTCCTATAAGAAAGGAAATAGAGATTTCAGGGAATGGATGGTTTTCCTGCTGCATGGAGCCATTTCCTTGTTTCTCACAATAGTGCCTCCAGCACTTAAACTTCATTTGAAATACCTGAGTTGGCATTTTTACACAGGCATCTTCAGTTTGCAGTTTGTGCAAACTCAACCTTGTGCAGGGACTTATTACAAAATGATTTATGACCTTTTTGAAGGAAGTCATATACACATGTTGACATAAATGCAGAATATTTTCAGTTTAATCTCTTTTATGTGAATCCTTTTTAAAAAATAACTTTACTAATATCTCACTGCATAAAAACAATGATCACAGTTAACTTCTGATTTTCAATATTTGAATCTATGTGGAATACAGGCAGTCCTTGAATTATGTCGGACTTGACATAATGTTTATGTTGCTATCTCCCATCTACACTAATAAAAGAGTAAGATGCAAATTGACCATACCTTCGTGATGCCCACCAGCCAATCAAGAGTGAATATGCAAATAAACCCAACAAAGATGGTGGATTAATTTGCATATATAGGCACTAAACAGCTAGGGGTGGGGTAAGATGCTTGTGTTGTCGCCATGGTGTTCCACACCACCCAGCCATTCCAGGCCTCTGGGCAGTGTGGGAAGGTGGAAAGGTGGCTTTAGGCCAGAGTGAAAAGGCAGCTCCAGTTGGAGCAAACGTGGTGCCAGCAGGCAGGGGAAGGAAGGCTCATTTTATCATTTCAACATATGTACATATGTACTTTATATTTTTTATTATTTATTTATCACAAGTAAAGGTCAGGAATTGTTATCTTTCCTTTAAATTTTTTTTTTTACCATTTCACTTCATTACTGCTGTGCATGTACTCCATGTGAAGGATGTAGGTGCTTATATACGGGGGTTCCCACTTATGGCCAAAATCATGTTACAACACACCATAGGAATGGATCTCTGATGTAACCCAAGGACCTACTGTATAATTCAAAAGTTCTCTACCTGCTTTTCAGAACCTTGAAAAAATATGGACCTTTTGTGCTTCAGCTCCAACTCTGTCCCACAATTTAATCCAAACCTCAAGCCATATCTGGTCAATGCGTGTTTTTTAACAGACTCCAGTCTACGTGGTTTTGTTATTTTGTTTTGTTTTTTCTCTGTTCCTGATTCCTAAAATATTCTTTCCTCGGTATCTTCGTATGATTACTTACCTATGCTATGGAGCCCAGCTCAGATTGCCTAAGAAATATTTCACTATTTTTCTCAACTTCTGATAGAGTCAGAATAACTTTCTTTCTACCACAGGATCCAGGTACTACTATTAGAGTATCCATCACTCTCTGCTGAGCACCAATGACAAGATTCATGTCTTAGATATTTCTGTATCCTTCACAATACAAAGCACATCTTACACATTGCTGTGGTCTGAATGTTCATGTCCCCACAAAGTCTGCAGGTTGAAACTCTAATTCACAAGGTGATGGTATTAGGAGGAGGAGGTAAGGCCTTTGGGAAGTGATTAGGTCATGACAGCAGAGCCCTCATGACTGGAATTAATAAAAGAGGTCTCAGAGAGTGTGCTTGCCCCCTTTCCTATGTGAGGATACAATGAGAAGTTGGCAACCTGGAAAAGGGACCTCTCCTGACCATGCTGGCACTCTGACCTCAGATTTCCAGCCTCCAGAATTGTAAGAAATAAATTTATGTTGTTTATAAGCTACCCAGTCTGGAATATTTTGTTATAGCAGCCAAAACAAACTAAGACCTACTTTCAGGTGCTTTCTGTTAGAGGACTGTTTCCTTTTGTCAGATGAATCTTTCTTCGAATAGTCACTAATTTCCAAACATCTTACCAGATCCAGCTCTCTTCAACCCTCAGCTCTCCTTCTCACTATAAACATTTTTCACTTTCCTTCAGTCTTATTAGAGGAGAGATAAAGATGCTTGTTATAGGAAAAAGAATTTAACTGTAGGTATAATAACCCTCTAAAATGAAAATGACCTTTAAAAATGAATCCACTAGTATTGACCCATACTCACCTCCTGTTGTCCATTAATTGGCCGTTCCTTGAGTGAAAAAAAATTTTTTTTCAGTAGTCTTAGAAAAGGAATGGAGAATGACCCTCTGGAATCTCTACCCCTGCTGTTACTAATTATTTTAACCTGGGCAAATTACTTGTACTTTCCACCAGGGTGGCCCAGCCTGTAAATGTGTTTTGTGTTATTTACACACATCTCACAGGGTATTTTGAGACTAATTATGAAGATATCTGTGACCTAGAAAGGCAAAGCATAATTCCTGGGGAAGAGGCCCTGCAGTTTACTCTCAGGAGAGGCCATTCAAACCTCTGATTTCTTCTTCTGAAAGCAGGGTTATTCCTAGATTCTGAGCAATGTGGATTTCTATCCATTAGGAGTTAAACTGAGACCAGCAATTCATTTCACAGGTCATGTTCCAGCCATCAAAGTTTAATTACTATCAAACCCCACTGGCTCAGGTCCTTAATATATTAGTGAATGCAGGAATAAACATTCCAAAGGATCTAGTTACCAAATCCCACCTTTCTGAGATAAAAAGACATTGAATGGCACAGGGTAAAGGCCAAAACGGATCAACTTGAGACTACAACTTTTTTTTTTTTAATGAAAATAACAGGTTCTGTTTTTGATGAGTAGGACATATGATTCTGTTTCAAGGAAGTCAATCTGCAGACACAGTAGATGAATCTGAAGAACTCTGCCCTTCACCCTGAGACTGGCCCAGTTGCTATGGCAACACATAACTAGTTTTCTTAGATTGTTGTGCAGCCTGATTTTCTTTTGGTTAAAGATTCTCTTGATACTATTTGCACTGGGTGTTCTTAAGACTAAAACAATCCAGTAGTTGCAAAACATAGATTTCTAACCTAGAAATTATTTGTTTGGTGGCAAAATATGTGATGATTCTGGGCCACACATAAAAGGAAATGTTTGCAAAAATGGGTTCAAAGGCAAAACACTGGGTAATGAGGGGCATGTAGTTATCACTAAATAGGGCTTCCGCTTCCCTATCTCCTTTCCTCATTTCAGGCTTTGCACACAGGGTTTTGTTGCTGTTGTTTAGATGGTTGAGTGGATAGTGGCTGGTGTTAGACATTGCACATATAGCTCACTGTTTGCTGAGTGTGGGTGCTGAGAAAGGACTTGGACAAAGTGGAATAACAGAATGAGAGAAAAGGCAAGTTAGCCATCCTGAGAAGCTACAGAGCTGCTCAGAGATCTCACATCAAAGGTACCTGGTGTTAGTTTTCTAAGACCGGATTCCTAAAAGGAGACCAAAGAAGTGGTTAAAGACTTGAACTGTAATTGCAACCTTCAGTATTTATTTTGGTGCCTGAAATATAAGATCAACTCCTGGTGCACCGAAATAATCTAGAATTCTTGAGGAAGAATGACTGCAGGAGGGTCCTCTGGAGGTTCAGCTAGTTGTCTGAGTAGTGGAATCCATCCAGGGGGCATCTTCATAGGGGTGCATCACTGGGCAGCTCATACATTCCTACTAACTCTGATGGAAAGAATATGTCCTCTCTTAGAAATCTTCATTTTATACTCCATAGAAAACATGGACATCAACTTCCCACCTGTCTCTCCCCGTACCCAGAATCAGTGTGGTCTGTTTTGAAATGAAAGAAAATTCTACCTTAAAGATTTTTATCCCTCTACCCAAACTCAGTCTGTTTACCCATTATTTCTTCAGAGCAAAAATAACTGCACCTTGCCTCTGTAGAGTGCTTTTCAAGAGCTGCTGACACGGTACTTTAGTTGCTCCTCACAAAAGCCACAAGCTATTTCTGGGTCCTAGGATGTTGAAGGATATTTCAAACATTCAGTGGGAACCAATGAAAGAGAAAATTCCTGAAAAAAAAACATGGCATAGATTGTTGCCATTGCTCTGGTCCCTGTTCTCTCTGCCCCACCCCCAACCTATTGACTGAAGCCAACCAAAAGAGTTTGGGGTTTGCCCCACCCATCCCAGCTGGTGTTCATTCCTTGCTAGGGTCACGCACACAGACACAGAGGTGAGGTGGCCTTGGGAAGGGAGGAGAGCTGGGTGGAGGGCCATTAAATGTTGACTCACTCGGGCTTAGCCAGACTTCCTCCCTTTTTCCATACTCCAGTACAATTTTGGTGAACTTAAGTAAACTGTGCATACTGCTAAGCATCCCAACTTCCTTTTGGTTTTTATCACAGACCCACACCAGCTCCGGTATATGAAAATATCCTCCCCTCAACACTCGAAAGCAGAGAGCAGGTCACAGGGAAGAGCATACTTAATAAGCATTCCAGTTTTTAAGTTTTCTGGGCAGAATCCTGTTAGAGCCTGGCCTGCTTTTACATTCTCCAGCACCTCCCTCGGTACCGATTTCCCCTTAAATGCCCTGCTAAATATGTGCATTTAAATTTCCATTTCTTGGACATTTTACATGCTGCTTTTTAAAATGTCCCTTGTGCTCTTTCTTTCCTTCTCTCTGTTTTATGCATCTTCAGCACCACCTGCACCTACCACAAAGCTACGATTACAAAGTACATTAAAACAAGTGCTTTTGAGATACAGCAAATTTAAGGGACTTCTGCAAGGAGCACATTCCCTTCCCCACACTCTCCTGTCTTTGAGTTTCCTGTCTGCCTTTATCCAAATGCATGTATAGTTAGGTACAACACCACTTTGCACCTCACTCTTATACTCTTAATACCATGTGACATATTTTCTCTGTTGTCACATGCTCTTTGGATTTATAATATATAATGACTACATAATGTTCCATAAACAGAATAGAGTATACTGTGTTTGATATCTTGATACATAGTTGGATTGGTTTCATTTATTCTTCCTATATTTTTTTGAAACTTAAAAAACAGTTTTACTGATACAATTCACATACCATACAATTCACTCATTTGAAGTATACAATTCAATGTTTCTTTTATACTCATGGGGTGGTGTGGTAATCAGTACAATGTAATTTTAGAATATTTTTGTCCTCTGCCAAAAGAGACATTTCCCTATTGGCAGTCACTCACTACCTCTTCTGTTTCCTTCCCCAGCTCTAGGCAACCATTAGTCTACTTTCTATCTTTTTGTCCATTCTGGAAATTTTATATAAGTGGAATCATATACCATGTGGTCTTTTGTGACTTTCATTTGGTATAATAATTTTTAAAGTTCATCCATGATGTAGCATATATCATTACTTTATCCTTTTCATTGCCAAAAATATTCTATTTAATGGGTATACCAACACTTTATTTATATATTCATCCATTTGAGTTATTTCTACTTTGGGACTATTATGAATGAGGCATCTATGAACATTCATGTATAAGTTTTTGTGTGGGATGTATGTTTTCATTTCTCTTGGTTAGACATAGGAGTGGAAATGCTGTATCATAAGGTAACCATACGTTTCATATTTTGAAGAACTATCAAACTATTTTTCCCTGTAATTAACACCTGGAGAAATATACTTGTCTGTCTTTTTTATCTTTTCTTTTTAAAAATGTTTTTATTGATTTGAGAGAGACGAAGGGAGAGGGATGGAAATAAATATCGACGAGAGAGAAACATTGATTGTCTGTCCCTTACTGAGGATTCTGGGCATGTTCCCTACCAGGAATAGAATGGCTACCTCTTGGAGTATGGAATGACACTCAACCAACTAATCCACACCATCAAGATCTACTCTCTTGTCTTCTGAATAATTTCTTTGGAATATATTTCCAGCAGCAGGGTTCCTGTGCAAAAGATAATGGACAATTTTATGGCTCTTGCTACTATCTAATTAATACTTTTCAAGAGGATTGGACTGGCTTTCATAGCTATCACTCACATGTATGTACACACACATGACTCAATTTTTTTTTCCACAGCAAACTCATGAGGAAGATGCCACAATTAACCTCAGATTTATAGATGAAAAACTAAGGGCCATAGAGGTTAAGTAACTCAGTGTCAGATGACCAGTCAAAGCAATACAACACCCTTTTTATGGGCTTCATTGACTTAAAGTGTCTGTACTCAATGTGCCCCTGGTTTTAATGAGTAATTGCTGACTATGGCTTTGTCCTGTAATTTTTCATTGGTGTCACAGTGAGACAATAAGCTTGGAGTCAGAGGCATGAGATCAAATCCTGGCCCATAACTTGTTGGCTTTGAGATCACTAGTAAGCTATTGAATCTTGTTAAGCCTCAGTTTCCACAAAGGTAAAACAAGCATGACAAGCTAATCTGGAGAATTAAAATTTGGTTCAGCCAAAGAAACTTACATCAGAAGCCCTAATATAATGTTTTGTTAATAACAAATGTTTTATTACTATGAAATATGCATCTATGAATCTCTATTATACTTTAATAAAGAGATTCCCTCCCCTGTCAATCAAAAAATCATCTTCTAAATACTATCATTTAGCTCTGTAAGAACTTTATAAGAATTTATATATAAAAACATTGATAAGAAATGTAAGATTTATAAAAATATTTCAATAAAAATATATCAATTATAGATTATAACAATTATAAAAGGTAGATTTTTAAAAGTTTATTGCATAGGTTTAAATAAGTATATTTAATTTTTAAGTTAAAAATATTCAAAACATTATAAATCACAATTATAAATTTTAATTTACTTAAAATAAAACATATATCCTCTAAAATAAGCAAATATTTTAAACATTTTAAAAGAGTAATTATGAGTTAATAAAATAAGCATAGGCTCATAAAAGTAAGTGCTTTTAAAATAAATATATGTCTGACTCTGAGAACTGTGTAAATAAAAATTAGTGATATAGTGGAAAGAGCCCTGGCCTTCTATTCTGAAAACTTGAATTTGAGAATATCTTTGACACCTACTTGATATATTACTTCTTTGGCATTCCATTTATTTTAGCATTTAAAAATATATAGTGTACAATATGCTTTATTTTAGAAGATCCAATAAGGCATTGTATCTGAAACCACTAAATCAAGAATACATAAATATTATACATCTCTTTGGACTATCAAAACCAAGACATGGCCAAGTTACACAATACAATGGTCCATTCACATGTATGATATAAACCTTACATTCTTCAGGAGTTCAGAAAAGAAATTGAATATGGGAAGTCATATATTCAATCATGAGAATACATTGCATAGGAGGAGAAATAGTTCTTCACAGTTCTCATATGTCAATGGAGGTGAACTTCATACACAAAATGATGCCACAAGTATGGGCTCTAAGAAATCCAAACCTAAAGTGATCACAATGGAACTTCAATAAGAGGGAAGGAGAGAGGGAGCCAGGGTGCTATAATTTACTCCTCTGCAAACAAGGGCAGCAAATTTAGGGAAATGTGTCCATGAGTCAGAGGCATGTTATGGGCTGAAATTGTGTCCTCCCAAAATTCACGTGTTAAAGTTTTAACTTCCAGAACCTCAAAATGTGATTATACTTAAAAGTAGAGTCTTTAAATAGATGACTGAGTTAAAATGAGTTCATTAGGATGGGATTCTAATCCAAATGACTGGGGAACTTAAGCAGAGGAAATGTATACATTGACACACACAAAAGGAAGATCATGTAAAGATACAGGGACCGCCATCTACAAGCTAAGGAGAAGTCTCAGGAGAACCAAATGCTGCTGACACCTTGATCTCAGACTTCTAACCTCCATAACTCTGAGGAAATACATTTCCATTGTTCAAGCCACCCAGTGTGGTACTTGGTTATGGCAGCCCAGGAAAATTAATACAAGGCATCCAAGTTTTCTGCTACATTACTAGTTCAGATTTTTAGGTATTAATTAGCCTATCTTCCTGGTTTGTGACAAAAGCAGCCTAGTTACTAAGCAAAAAAGATTGCCAATATCAGGGGAAAGGGATTTTAAGATAAAAGCGATATGGGGCCCTAACTAGTTTGGCTCAGTGGATGGAGCGTTAGCCTGCAAACTAAAGGGTCCCAGGTTCGATTCCAGTCAAGGATATGTACCTGGTGTGGGCCCATTCCCAGTGGGAGGTGTTCAAGAGGCAGCTGATTGATGTTTCCCTCTCATTGATGTTACTAACTTTTTATTTCTCTCCCTTCCTCTCTGTAAAAAAAAAAATCAATAAAAAATATATATTTTTAAAAAGCCATTTGGGAACTTTTAGGCTGTTATTGTAGGTAAAAGTTTCCACATGAAATGGAAAGAGGGTGCTGCAGTAACATGGGACAAAGCAGATGCAGGAGTTTGAATGGGTGGCATTCTGTTTATCGTACTGAGCAGGCCCTGAAGATACTCAGATGAATAAGAGGGCATCTTACCCTCAAAGAATACCCCCAAGTCTAGTGAGGGAGAGAGGTAAACAAATAATATTCAGAAGAGTGTTGCATATTGAAGATACAGGTATGCAGAAGGTGCAATGAGAGCAGACGGAAGAGCATCCAGCCCCAGCCAGGAGAGTTCTGTGGCTGTGGGGCTTCCAGGAGGGGTGGTGCAGAAGCTGAGTATAGGACAAACAAAAGCTAGGTAGACAAAGAAGTGGTGTGGGGCCGAGAGGGTAAGGGAGACCTGGGGATAGGAAAAGACGTTTTTGGTGTTTCAGGAAGAAAAAATATCCTGAGTGCAAGAGGCATGGAACAAGAGAAATGTTAAATTTTTATGTGAGCCACAAATAATTTGGTGCTGTGATATCTTACAGAGTGAGAGAGAGGTGCTGAGAGATGGTGCAGGAAAGGTAGGCAGGAAGCACAGGATTCTTCTGTAACAATGTTTAAATGGATTACTTGGCCATCAGACAGGAGTATGCATTTGAAAGGAGGAAAGACTGTAAGCAAGGGAACCAATTAGGCCGCTGTTGCCACAAACCATGAGAGATGGGCTAGTGATTGAAAAATCTGGACTAGAAAAGTAGCAGAGGGAGTAGAAAAAGGAAAGACTCAAGAAAGAGGTTGGAATTAAAATCATCAGAACTTATACATTGCTTGGAAGAGGAGGCTGAACTAGGGATTATTGGCAGGTTTCTAGGGAGTAAGGAAGTGAAGATGAGGAGTAAAAATTCTTGATAGGATTCCAAGAAAAAGGAAGGACATGGTAAGAGTGCAGGTGAGGTGCACAGAGGGAGACTTTATTTGTATTACTGTACATGTAAGGCACTAAAATATGCAAAGAGCATTCGCCACTTTGGAGCTCTGACTTTCAACATATTGGTCATCAATGTAAATTTGCATAGTAATCCCACTTTATCCATAGTTTTGCTTTTTGTGGTTTCAGTTACCCACAGTTAACGGTGGTCCAAAAATATTAAGTGGAAAATTCCACAAATAAGGGACTCATAAGTTTTAAATTGCACACCATTCTGAGTAGGGTAATGAAATCTCACACTGTCCCTAGAAGGTGAATCATCCCTTTGTATTGCCCAGCATCTCCACATTATACAGGCTACTTATCCATGAGTCACTCAGTAGCCAGCTGGGATTATCAGATTGCTACCAGTATCAGTGCTTCTGTTCAGTAAGTCTTATTTTACTTATGGCCCCAAAGTGCAAGTGTAATGATGCTGGCAGTTCAGATATGCCAAAGAAAAGGCATAAAGTATTTCTTTAAGTGAAAAAGTATGTATGTATAGGAAAAAACATAGTACATATATATAGGGTTTGGTACCACCTATGCTTTCAAGCATCCACTGGGGCTTTGAAAAATATTCCCCTACAGATAAGGGGGAACTACTGCTCTATATTTTGGCCTTAATCTGCTTTTCTCTCTCAACTTGAACCTTTTGCTCACTCCTATGAATACACTTTACTTATTTACGCCTCAGTTGTTCTTGCACCTTTGCCTTCCCTTCTTCCCTGGATCCATTCATTAGATGTGGGGATGTGGGAAAGTTGCTTTGTCTTTCCAAACCTTAAACTTCCTCATACAAACTTCTTTAACTCCCTTAGTTTGGCTACTAAGGTCTGCCTTAGACAAAATGAGGATAATACCCATTAAACAAGGTTGTATCCGGTAAAAACAATTCTCTTTTATAGTTTGTATAAGAGTTGTCATTGATTTGGGAATTTTTTGGAATATATATTTGTGTGATTTTAATAAGAAAGCACATATTATTTATCTCCACTTCTCATGATTCTAAGCTCCCCAAGGCCCAGGGCCTTCTCTATTCTTATCTATCATTGTGTCCCCAAACTTAAGCAAAGTATCTGGCATATTATTGGCATTTAACAAATATTTATTGAGTAAATAAAGAAATAACTAAATGAAGAAATGAATGAATTCCTAAGACAGTTCTTAAAAGATAAGTAATAGATATAGAATACAGTCAATAATATTGCAATAATGATATCTTGTGTCAGATGAGTACTAGACTTATTGAGTTGATCATTCCATAAGCTATATAAATGTCTAATCATTATGTTGTACACTTAATACTAGTATAATGTATGTCCACTGTAAATGAAATAAAAATTTTAATTAAAAAAAGACAAGAGAGGGATAGGCATAAAAAATGGGGTAGAGATTTCTAGACAGAAGGTTAATATAATATATAGAAAGATGAGAGAGCAAATGTCTTTGAATGATTGCATATTTTCAGAAAGGCCATAATGTCATAGGAGGGCCAAATCTCAGGAACCTTATCTTGAAGATATGCAAGAACCAGCAATGTATTTTAGATAAGGAGCACCTGAATTGGCTCTATGCTCTACAAAAATCACTTTGGTGTTCTGGTGAAGAATGTATTAGGAGAGTATGAGGCTGTAGGTAGGTTCCTGAGAGCTGAAATAAGGTGGTGACATTTGAGGATATAGAGAAGAAATTGGAATTAAGAGAATCAATTTATCACCCTCCTATAGATAATTG
>PVJN01026628.1:0-28861 GCA_004026805.1 Lasiurus borealis | reverse complement strand
CTTCTAGAAGAGGAAGAAGAAAGAGGTAAAAGACAAAAAATTATGAACAAATACATAGCTATCAACAAGTGAATCTAAAAATTAAGTGAGTTAAAAATTTGATCAACAGAATAAACTGGTGAATATAATAGATTCAGGAGCACAGAAAGGGAGTGGACTGTTAATTCTTAGGGGGAAAGGGGTGAAGGGTGTACAGGGAAAGACTGGACAAAAATCATACACCTATGGATGAGATCAATGGGAGGGAGCTAAGGGCAGAGGGAGGGTGAGAGCTGGGTGGAGGGGTGCTATGGAGGGGAAAAAAAGAGAAACAAATGTAATAATCTGAATAATAAAGATTTAATTAAAAAATATATATATATATTAAAATATTTCCTCTAATTAATCCCCTTTCAATGTGCACAAATTTCATGCACCAGGCCACTAGTATATTCTATAATACTGTAATAACTATGTATAGTATCAGCAGGTACTAAGTTTATTGGGTTGATCACTCTATGTTATAGAAATGTATAATCCCTGCATTGTACATCTGAAACTACAATAATATTGTATGTCAACTATAATTGAAAAACGTTTTTTAAAAAAGTCTGTTGGAGGACAGTAAGTTCTGTTTCTGTCTGTTTTAAACAGTTCCCTTCCTGGTGGTCTGCTCTATGATTTTCAGACTTACTTAGCTAATTATGACAATTATATAAGCTCACTTTTTGCAATAAAGGTCTTAATGTATATTTCCTAGTGATTTTGTTTCTATGGTTGAGGTATGACTAATATATATATGTATATCTCAGTAAAACATACTTATGTATACATTTCTGTAACTTACTTTTTTTCCCTAACAATATGCCTTAGAGATGGCATTATGTTTATCTGCTGAATAATATAATATGGATATACTATGTCTCATATAATTGTCCTGCTATTGGTGAATATTTTAGGTTTTTTTTAGATTTTTAGATTCAAATTTAAATTAGAGTAGATTTATTTTTACTTGCTACTTTGAAAATTTGCTTTATTGACTTCCTGCATCCAGCATTGTAATAATAAAATCTAAGATTCTTTTTCCTTTACAGATATTTTTCTTATCAGAAAACTTTTATGATATTATCCTTCCTTAATAACTTTTATAAGATATCTATGGTTATTTTTCATATTACTTACTTTTCTGTAATTCCTTTATATCTGAAGACTTTTTTATGTTTTTGAAATAGTCTCCTACCATTACTTTTATTTGTTGTTGTTGGGTTTTTGTATTTATTGTTTTTTTTAATCCACCTCTATCTCTCTTTTCTCCTTAAAATGCAATTGATGGATGCAAAACTTTCTGGCATTTTTCTCTCTAACCTTAACTTTTATTTCATTTTCCCACTGATGCACTGCATGGGTAAGCTAGTCAGTGTGATTTCCAGCTTATTAACATAGTCTTCAATTGTGTCCATTCCTATCATTCAGCTCAATTATTGAGTTTTATTTTAATAATAATTTTTAATTCTAAGATCTAAAATTGCTTTGTTGTAATCACTGTTCTTTTCTATATATCATTCTGAGAATATAAATTTCATTTTTAAAGCCTCTATTTATTTGGTCCATTAAGCATTTTTTCCTCAGTTATTAGGTCCTATTGATGAGTTTAGTATACCTCTTTTGTGATACTGGATTTCCTCACATTATTTGGCAATTCTTGTTTGGGGTCCTGTGTTTATCTGAGGTTAATCTCCAAAGTTGGGAACTGGGAGCAAGATGTGTTACTGCTTGACATCACTCGCAAAGGACAGTGCCCTGTCTCTCCAGCTTACCTGTCCAAACTCACTTTTACAACCTGGAGCAAATGCCTCTGCTGTCCTCTATTCGACAAATGAGAGGATCTTTGGGGAAGGAGAAGGGTCAGATCACCTAGTATCCATCACATCAGAGCATTCAATTTTCACATCTCTTTTCTGTGTTATTTCTTCTATGGCTTTTTCCTCAACCAGTTATATCTGCTTTCTGTCTCTTAAAAACTTTATTAGAAGTGTTTGTTCACCAATGGTATCCTCTCTTGCTTTCCAGCACAATTTTAATTTTTTTTCCTGTCATTTCTAGGGATTTTGGATAAGTGGGGAGGTAGAAAAGTGTGATCTTTATTTCTACACTGAATTATCATTTTCTATTTTGGAGGTTTTAAATGGATTAGATAGTAACATTGGAGAAAAACACATTCATTTAAAAAATAAAATTTGTAAATTAAAATAGTTGATCTGATAAATACTCTGGAAATTTTATAGTACCTTTTTGTTTATAGTATTACTAGAGGCCTGGTGCATGAAATTCTTGCACTTGGAGTGGTCGTGTTCCCCAGCCTGGCATGTGCCCTCTCACAGTACGGAAGCCTTGTGATAAATCTCCCCAAAGAGGTAGGCCCTGCTCACCCATCCAAGGCTCCTTGATGGAATTTCCCAAAGAAGTAGGCTGAAGCGGGGGCTCCTGCCCCAGCAGCTCTGCATGGAGCTGCTGACACCTGCCTCCATGGTGCCGCACCTCCACCATGCTGCATGGAGCCGCAGGACCCTGGTGTTGCTGCACAGAACAAAGGATGCTGGAAGCCAATTCCAGCATGTCATAATTACAAGAGTTTATCAAAAGGTTGATGAAACTTGGGGGCTCAACAAGGACTGAGTCACATATGTAATCACATGTTGAAATGGCAAATAGCCACTTCCCCCAAACATGAATAGAATTATTGTTTGCTGCCAGACAGCTCAAGGCATCTTAATCTACATGTTATTGCCTCCTGTTGGCCAAACACCTAAACATCTGTAGGCTATTCCCCAAACTGACAATGCTTCGGTACCCTACTCTTTGAAATAGGATACAGAAGTGTATTATGGCCACCTTGAAGTGTATTAACGCCACCTTGCCTTAAGACAAATTGTGTTAATAAAAAGTAAGGGTCCTGAGACAAGGGGAGTCTTTAGCTCCTTTAGGTGAAGTTTCTCTGATCCCAATGCCTTTCAAAATTATCTTTCATCTCTGGACTCTTTCTTAATCTATGCACAGCCTTTCTCCAGATTTCAGAACCCTTTGTAATGCTGGGACAAGAACCCCAGCATGCAGGATCTGCATCCATGCTGCACATATAGCATCAAGTCCCTGTCCACCTGCATATGCCTTGCCACACACACAGCCCCACACACCCGAGCATGCCCGCTGCACACACAGCCTCCTGGTGAGGGATTGTTATGGCATGAGGGCATCCCAGCATGAGGGCATGATGACCACATAGATTTTTATTAGTATAGATAGTTATAGAACCTATTCCATTTTTTAACCAAACCTAACAAAATGTCATTTAATTTTATGAAACTCAAAAAGGAAGGAATATCTGATATCTTGTAATTATGGACAATGTAATTAAAGGAAGGTTTAAAGAAATTATTAAAATTTATGGAATCGGAGACTAAAAGAAAAGCTAAGGAGAAATCATGTGTGTATTTATGAGTATGTGTTTACACATTTTTATTAGTATGCCTATTAAAGACATATACAATTTCTGGAAAGGTGATTAAGAAAACAGAATCACCATCAGAGAGAATGGAGTGTAAAATTTCAAAGCATTTATAGATAAATGAAATTGAGTTCATGATTGTGAAAAGGGAAAATGTATTTCTGCTGTGAATTCTGTTCATAATAAAATGTGTATTTCAAGGCTATGCATACCTATTGGGCTTAAATTACTTATTTGAAAGTTACACCTGTATATTTTATTATTTTTAAATATATTTTTATAGATTTCAGAGAGGAAAGGAGAGGGAGAGATAGAAACATCAATGACGAGATCAATGATTGGCTGCCTCTTGCACGCCCCTTACTGGGGATTGAAACCATAAACCAGGCATGTGCCCTTGACTAGAATCATACTTGGGCTGCTTCAGACCTCAGGCTGATTCTCCATCCACTGAGCAAAACAGGCTTCGGATATTTTAGAATTTTTAGAATATATTGATTGAATAAAATAAAAATTATATATAATTCCTCCACCAAGAGATCACCTATTTATTAACATTTAAATTATTTTTATTAAATTTAGTAGGGTGACATTGGTTAATGAGATAATACAGGTTTCAAGTGCACAACTATGTATTATATCATTGTGTGTAAATACATTGTGTGTTCAACACTGAAAGTCAAATCTATTTCCATCACTATATATGTGACTGCCTTTTACCCTGTACTTCCTCCTCCCAAACCTTTTTCCTTCATAACCATAATACTGTTGTCTGTTGTTTGTTTATTGTCTTCAGTTTTGGTTCTCACATATGAGTGCAATAATATGGTTCTTGACTTCCTCCATCTGAATTATTTTGTTTAGCATGATATTCTCAAGTTCCATCCATATTGTCTCAAATGTCAGTATTTCATGGTGTCCAAAAATATATGCACACTTTAAATAATTATTAATCCCAATGTGTTAAGTATAAAAAGAAAGAAACATCAACTGAGCTTCAGCTGTTTAACTATATATACATTTTTTGTGGACACTCTGTTTGTACCACATTATTCAACCATCTACCAAAAGACACTTTATTTGCTTCCATGTCATGGACATTGTGAATAATGCTACAATGAACATAGGAGTACATATATCTTTACAAGTTAATGCTTTACAAAATTTTAAGTAGCCTTAGCCGATTTGACTCAGTGGATAGAGCATTGACCTAAGGACTAAAGGGTCCCAGGTTCCATTCTGGTCAAGGGCACATGCTTGGGTTTTGGACTCTATCCCCCAGTGGGAAGCATGAAAGAGGCAGCCAATCAATGATTCTCTCATTGTTGATGTTTTTATCTCTCTCTCCCTCTTCCTTCATCTCTGAAATTAATAAAAATATATTTAAAACATTTTAGGTAGGTATACTGCTTTCCATAGTGGCTGTAGCACTTTACATTCCTAGGAACAGTAAATAAAAGTTCCTTCTCCACACCCTCTCCAATACTTACTTGTCTTATTTTAATGGACATTCTAACCAGTGTGAAGTGGTATCTTTTGTAGTTCTGATTTGTATTTCCCTAATAGCTAGTAAAGTTTAGCATCTTTTCATATATCTTTTGGGCATTTGTATGTGTCTGTTCATATCCTCTGCCCATTTTTTAATGGAATTGTTTATGTTGTTCTTGAGTGGTATGAGTTCTTTATATATTTTGGATATTAACCCTTATGAAAACTGTTGTTTGCAAATGTTATGTCCCCATTCCATTTGCTGCATTTTTGTTTTGCTGAGTTTCATTTGCAGAAGTCTTTTAGTTTGAGATAGTCCCATTCATTAATTTTGCCTTTAACGTCAAATTTATAAAATCCTCTGTAAGACCAAAGTCCACAAGTTTAGTACCTATGTTTTACTCTATCAGGTCTTATTGTTAGATCTAGTTTTAGTTAATTTTTGTATATGCTGACAAATGGCAATCTAGTTTCATATTTTTACACGTGGCTTTCCAATTTCCCCTCTTTATTGAAGAGGCTTTTTTTTCCATTGTATGTACCTGGCTTCTTTGTTGAAAATCATTTGCTCACATTCTTGTGAGGTCATTTCTATTCTATTAGTCTAATAAGCCTGGTTTTCTGCCAAGGCTATGTTGTTTTGATGATTGTTGATTGTAGTATAATTTGAAGTTAAGGAGTGTGATACTTCTAACTTTGATCTTTTAATCAGAATTCCTTTGGTTATTCAGTGTCTTTTATAATTCCATACAAATCTAATCTTCTTTGTTCTATTTCTTCTTTAAAAATACCACTGGGATTTTTATTGTCATTGCATTAAATCTATATGTTGCTTTCAGTAATATGTCCATTTTAACTATGTTGATTTTTCCAATCCATGAACATAGAATATCTTTCCATATTTTTGTGCTCCTTCACTTTCTTTTAATAACTTCTTGAAATTCTCAGTATATAAGTCCTTCACAATTTTTGTTGCTTTTATTCCCAAGTATTTTATTCTTTTTGTTGAATATTCAAAAGGAATTGTTTTGTTTTTCATTTCCTTTTCTGATACTTCATTGTTAGTATATAGTGACACTGAATATTTTTGTACATTAATTTTGTATATTATAACTTTAGTGTATCATTTCTAATTTTTTTGAAGAGTCTAGGTTTTTTTATGTTAAAGAATCATGTAAACTGCAAAAACTGACAGTTTTATTTCTTCATTCACAATTTGGATGCTTTAAAAAAAAATCTTGCCTGGTTTCTCAAGCTGGGCCTTTTAATTCTATGTTGTATGTCACTGGTGAGAGTGGGTATTCTTGTCTTCTTTCTTACAGGGAAAGTTTTTAGTTTTTCACCATTTAGTATGTTATTAGCCAAGGGTTTACCATGTATGGCTTTTATGTTGACATACCATCCTTCTATCCACATTTAACTGAGTGTTTTTTGTCATAAGTGGATGTTGTACCTTTTCAAATGCTTTTTCTGCATCTATTTATATGACCATATGATTTTTATAGTTTTTGTTGTTAATGTGGTATACCATATTGATTGACTGGTTTGTGTATGTTGAACACTTCCTTTTGTTTCTAAAGTGAACCCCACTTCTTTGTAATGTATTATCTTCAATTATTGTTGTATTTGATTTGCTCTAGTATTTTGTTTAGGAGTTATGTATCTGTGCTCATTAGAGATATTAGATTGTAGCTTCCTTTTTATGTGTTCCCCTTTCCAGATTTTGGTATCAGGCTAATGTTGGCCTCATAAAATTCATTAGGAAAATATTGGCTCTTCTTTGAGTTTTTAGAAGAGTTTGAGAGGGATTGGTATTAAATCTTTTTAAATATATAATAGAATTCACTAATGAAACTATCCAGTCCTAGACTTTTACTTTTAGGGAGGGTTTGATGATTGTTTCAAGTTCTCACTGTTGATCAGTTTATTTAGATTTTCCATTTCTAAATGATTCAGTTTAGGAAGGTTATTTATATTTTAAGAACATGTCCATTTCTTCAGGGTGGCATATAATCTTTCACAGTATTCTTGTTTGATCTTTTGTATATATGTGAAATCTGTTGTAACATCTTTCATTTCTGATATTTTTATTTGAATGTTTTCCCTATTTTCTTAGTGAGTCTAGATAGTTTTATCAATGTTATTAATCTTTTCAAAGAACCAACTCCTTGCTGCCTAATTTTTTATTGTCTTTTTTTGTTCTCTATTTCATTTAATTCTGCTCTAGTTTTTACGATTTTCTTCCTTCTACTTAATTAGGACTGCATTTGTTCTTGTTTTTCTAGTTCTTTAAGATGTAATGTTAGGTTGTTTAATTGGTATTTTTCTTGTTTCTTGATATAGGCCTCTTATTCCTTTTGCTGCATCCCAAAAGGTTTGATATGTTGTATTGCATTCTCTTCAGTCTTTATGTATCTTTTGATCTCTCCTTTTATTTATTCTTTGAGCAAGTTGTTCCTTAATAGCACATGATTTAATCTCCATATATTTTTTTGTTTTCCCGATTTTCTTTTTGCAGTTGATTTCCAATTTCAACACATTATCTTTGGTATAATTTCAATCTTCTTAAATTTGTTGAGGCTAGTTTTGTGTCCCAACATATGGTCTATCCTTTAAAATGTCCCATGTGCATTAGAGAGGAATGTAAAATCTGATGTTTTGGGATAAAAGGTTTTCTAAATGTCAATTATGTCCATTTAGTCTAATGTGTCATTAAAGGTCATTATTAGAAAATTGCTTTTTTGTTAGGAAGATCTGGCCATAGCTATCATTAGGGTATTTAGGTCTCCTACTATAATTGTGCTTTTGTCAGTTTCTCCCCTTAATTCTGTTACTAGTTGCTCTATATTTTTTGGTCCTCCCTGATTGGGTGCATATACACTGATGATTGTTATGTCATTTTGATATATTGTGTTCTTGGTCATTATAAAATTTCCATTTGTACATCTTGTTACCTTTATTATCTTGAAATCTATTTTATGAGATAGAAGTATATATTACACTGCTTTTCTATGGATACCATTTACTTGGAGAATCATTTTCCATCCTTTTATTTTGAATCTGTATTGGTCCTTAAAGCCATGTTTTCTAAATGCAATATGTGGTTGGGTAATTGTTTGTTTTGTTTTGGATAAAACAATTTTATCCAATCTGTTACACTGTGGCTTATTTGTGAGTTCAGTTCCCTTACAGGTTGGAGTGATTAGTGATGTCTGAGGATCTCCCATAGCCATTTATCTTTTGATTTTTGGTAGCTTGTCTCCATTGTTTGTTTAGCTTTGTATTTGTGTCTGTTGTTTAAGGTTTAAGTTTGGTGGTATTTTATGATTTTTTCCTCTATTTCCTTTTTTTTTTTAACGTTACGTGTCTTGGTTCTGGATTTCATACATGTAGTTACCATTAAATACAAAAGAAAGCTTCATGTGCACACTTAGTCTTTTTTCTTCTGAATACATCTTATCTCCATTCCCCTTAGCATTTTCAGACCTTATTCCTCCTCTTTTACAGTTTTAAGAGTTATAATTTCCTGTTTCTCTCTGTTAGTCACCTTACTCACAGTTTTGTATCCTTTTGCTTTCTTGTTTCATGTAGAATAAGTCCCTTCAGTATTTGTGTTTCTTGTAAGGGAGGCCTTGAGGTGGTATATTCCCTCATCTTCTATATGTCTGAAAAAGTATTTCTCCTTCATATCTAAAGAATAACATCACTGTACATATTATTCTTGGCTGCTAATATTTCTCTTTCAGTAGTTTGTATATTTGATCCCACTTCCTCATAAATTGTTGGGTTTCTACTGATAAATCCACTGATAATCTAATGGGATTTTTATGTTATCATTTTCTTTTTCCTGGAAGCCTTGAGATTTCTTTCATTGTCATTGTTTAGTTTTAATATAATGTGCTTTGGAGAAGGCCTTTTTTTGGATTTATATAATTAGGTGTTTTTTTATTTCTTTGTTTTTGTTTTTTCTTAGATTAAGGAATCCAGCTCTTTCCACAAGTTTAGGAAGTTCTTATGAACTGTTTGTTTGAATAGCCTTCTTGCTTTCTCTCCCCCTTTTCTCCTGGTATACTCATTATTCTTATTTTGCTCTCTTTGATGGAATTAGATAGTACTTAGAGTTTTTATTTTTTACTCTCAAGTTTCTCTCTTTTTCTATCTGCATCATTTCTAGATTTTTATCTTCAATATCACTAATTCTCCCTTCCATCTGCTTAGCTCTATTTCCTAATCTTGCTAGTTCACTTTTCATCCTTTTTACTGAGTTCTTCAGTTCTATAATTTCTATTTGTTTCTCTTTTGAATTTTTGATTGACTTGGTAAAATATTACATTTGTTCATTGATTTTATTTTGGAGTTCATTAAACTGCCCATCTGTGTCTTCTTGTATCTCATTGAGTTTTATTCAGAATTTGTAATCTTGAATTCTAGGGTAAGGCAGAGCTGGGTGGAGGGGAACCATGAGGGGACATCTGTAATACTCTCAACAATAAAAATAAATGTGAATAAGTGAATAAAGAAATCACATATTTACATGTCTTGACAGTTATTTTCCAGAAATTTTTTAAATTTTTTCTTTCTAAGCTGCCTTGTACATTGGTCATTCATGGTCTTTGATGGATTCTTTCTCTGCCTATCCATGTATGGAAATGAAATGTGCCTTTTTTTTTTCTTTCTTTTTAAGAATGGCACTTTTCTATTTAGAACAATTGATAGGAAGTCGTTCTCTTGTTCTTCAGTAGGTGGCACTCAACCTTAAGTTTTTTTAGTTTCTCTTGCACTGTTGTGGTTTCTCTGATCTCTGTGGGACACTTGAAAATGCTCAGTATTCCCTGAGAAGGTAGGAGTCCCATCAGTGACCAGGTCACCTTAGTCTCAGGGCATGACCTCTGTGGTGGACCATGGGGTTCTGAGCCAGTGGAATCCCAGCACTGTTCCCTATAACCAGACACTGCTGGCAGTTACTGCCCAATGAGTCAGGTAGGGTGAGCTGGGAGAGGCCAGCTGGTGTGTCTGTGGCTTTGTGCTGCTCCTATAATGGGCCTTGGAGAAGACCTTTTTGGATTGATATAATGTGATGGCGACTGCCAGACCTCAGTTACCTCACCTCTACCTCTCGACCTTGGTCATTTGGGATTACCTATATTTTCTTTTATTTGGTAAATTCTTCTGGTTCACAAAGTTTGTTTGTTGCCATTCATAATTAATGTTAATAATTCATACTCACTAAAGATCTAGGTGAGTTTCTAGAGTATAATTAAAGCTAATTGTTCACCAAAAAAAATGGCTTATCTGATGATCATATTCTTTTCATTTTTATGTAGCATTATTTCCTGTAAATTTGATAATGTATCTATATACTCAGATTATGTAATATGTACTACTCTGAGGAGTATAGGACAAGCTGTTTCAAAGATAAGCACATAGGTAATTATTATGTGGTTTTATCTTGAAATGGTTATTAATTAAATTGTTGGGGGATAGATAAAAGAAGAAGAATGATAGCATCCCTTTATTCGTGTATATTAAATGTCCACAAATATTGTTTTGGTTTTATTAAACATTTATAGAACAGTTCATTTTTTATTCTAATGATTTAATAGTTTTGGTTGTTTGAGCTGATTACTAGTGCATTCAGGTTAAAACTAATTATAGATTCAAATGGAAGACTATAGTGAATTCCTTCTTTGCCACCTATTCCTCACGTGAAAGAGAAATTCAGTGCTTTTAAATGTGGCAATGCGATTTTCAGTCCTAGTTATGCTGAGTTGATATTTCCAGCAATAGTTCTTTATAAAACTGCCTATTCATTCCCTCTAAAAACAAGCTACCAATGTCTTAAGAGATTTCAGAAAATGCTCATGATAATAATTTATGAACTTGTATTGACTCTTCAAAAAATAGGGCCTAAACCAGAACTGCTTTCCGTCCAATGTAAGTCACCCTTACCTTCGTGTTCAGAGCTGAGACACAAAATTAAAATACCATTTGTACACAGAGCGCAGGTTCCAATCTCCGCGGCGGGGCAGTTACTCCCCGGCGGCCGGCGGCACCCCCGCGGGGGGCGCTCGGCCTGCGCGCGCCCTGCGGCTCCAGGGCTGCCTGCCACACACCTTCGCGCCCTCCCACCCCTCCACACCCCCACCCCCCGAGTCCTCGCCCGCCTCGCTCTCGGCCGCGCCCTCGGCGGCGATCGGCGTTTGGCCTCGGGCGCTGGGCGTCTCCTGCCCGGGCCCCGGGCCACTTGGCTTGGGCGGAGCCGCAGACCCTCCAGGTGCCTGGGAAGCGGCTCCAGCTCCGCGAGTGTCCGGAGGCGCCCGGTGGGGGCACCCGCGCTCCCGGCGGCGCGGAGCTGAGGGCCGCGGGTGGGATCCCCGGGACCCCCGGGAGCCCCACAGGCCGGGGGAGCAGCTCCAGGGCGCCCGGCCCCTGACGGCGGCGGCGGCGACCCCGGGCGGGGCGTGCAGAGCGCAGAGCCCGGGGAGGCCGGGGCCGCACCGCGCAGGCCCATTGGAGAATTGGGGCGGTATTAACACCTGCTGGTGCTGGAGGAATCCTTCCCTCCCTATGGACCTGGCAGAGACTGAAGCTGTAAGTGAAGATGATCCTGCAGAAGCAAGCGAGGCTTCAGGGCAAGGATGGAGTGGTTGAGACTGCCATGGAGTCCAGACAGAGGAAGGGAAGCAATGAGTTTTTCTGAATTTGAGCAAACATCTCCAAGTGACTTGGGTATTCTTAAGGATAAAAGTTATTTTTCATACTTTATGTGATTCCATTCCTAAACCTGAAAAATTAGGGAAGTTGTCTTAAAGATAAATGCCTGCAGTCACTACTGAAACTCCCAATAGGATTTGTCAAATATAGTAGAGCTATAGGGGAAGTATTTTATGTGTGCATTCTTTTTTAAAAATATATATATATTTTATTGGTTTTTTTACAAAGAGGAAGGGGTAGGGATAGAGAGTTAGAAACATCAGTGAGAGAGAGACATCAATCAACTGCCTCCCACACGCCCCACACTGGAGATGTGCCCGCAACCAAGGTACATGCCCTTGAGTGGAAGCCGATGCTCTATCCACTGAGCCAAACCAGTTTTGGTTTTGTGTGCATTCTTAAAGACAAAGTTATGCTTAGATTCTAAATTTGAAGATATCAATCTTATAAAGTGCAAGTTTTAGAAACATGTAGGAAAGACTCAAATAGTCCTCTCAGCAACCAAATGTTAATTTGTGGTACATGAAGTGAATGGTTTATAATAAATTAATAAAATGCTCTTTAATATACTTCGTTGATTCTTCTTAGCTGAACAGATAGCCGACTTAAATGTCTATGCAAACTTAAATGTGAGACATTTTTCAGAAAGCTGGTACTATTGTTTTAAAAGAGCTTTCCAAAAAAAATGTATAAAAGAGCTTTTTAAATGTGAAGTACTGAGAATTTCAATGTGGGTAGCATGTTTGCATAACTTCTAATATTTCATGTTTGTTAAACTCTGCTTTGGGCTATCAAAAATGAATAAGGAACAATGAGAAAAAGAGAAGATGCTTCCCTCCACTCTTTCCCAAGATAAGAGGAAAGTTTACTTCTTTTTTGTTATTATTATTTCTTGATTTTGAATTGCCTTCAGGACATGGTTTTTATTGCTTCTTACTGGACACTTTGAGTTCTCAACACTGCCAATACTTACAAATCTTTGCCTGAGAGAGTCTCGTTTACTTGTTCTGATGTGGACCTTAGATATAGCTATTTTTTAAAATATATTTTATTGATTTTTTACAAAGAAGGGAGGATAGTTAGAAACATCAATGAGCCAAAACCGGTTTGGCTCAGTGGATAGAGCGTCAGCCTGCAGACTGAAGGGTCCCTGGTTCGATTCCAGTCAAGGGCATGTACATTGGTTGTGGGCACATCTCCAGTGGGGGGCGTGCAGGAGGCGGCTGATCGATGTCTGTCTCTCATCGATGTTTTTGGCTTTCTGTCCCTTTCCCTCCTTTCTGTGAAAAATCAATAAAATATATTTTAAAAAGAAAAAGAAACATCAATGAAAGAAAAACATCGATCAGCTGCTCGGGGATGTGCCTGCAACCAAGGTACATGCCCTTGACTGGGTGGGACCCTTCAGTCTGCAGGCTGATGCTCTATCCACTGAGCTAAACAGGTTAGGGTTATAGCTACTTTTTTTTAAAGCACCAATCCTTCCTCCTGTTTACAGGAGATAACTAATTTGAGCTGAAGCAATGCCTCTTAATTAGCTTTGCTTTCATTTTGCCCTGTTGATGACTTTATTACAACTAAATTATTCTGCAGCTATCATTTCATTGTATTTAAGTTTTATTAGTATCAATGAAGAAGTTAATTTTGTATAGTAGTCTAGAATGTGAGCTTTGTAATTGAATAAATTGCACTTGTGTATTTTTTTGTGGTTAATAATATTCAAAATACAGGAAGGATGAATAAATGCCAATGAGAGGGAAAAAGAACAATGTTTCATGTGTACTTTGGGATTTAAATATGGGTTGACACTAATAAAATTATAGAACAGAAAGCAAACTGTATAGTATTGTCGTTGAAAGTTAAGACTTTGAAGTCAGACATGGTTCAAAGTCTTAAACAGTCACTTTCTACCCATGTAACATTAAGCAGGTTACTTCTCATCTCCAAGCCCAGATTCCTTCGTTGTAAATAAGAAATTATAAATAGTATCTACCAAAGGAAAAAAAAATACAATTGTACAGAAAAAATGTCCTTAATTAGTCCAATGAATCAATTCATATCTATGAAAGGGATTTATAGCATATTTATTCATTCCATTCAAAATCAACCTATGAAATTATATGTTAATGTCTATACAAAGGATATTTAATAAAACTAAAGTGTTTTTTCTCTTCATTTTTCCTCTTATTCTATTTCATGAAATCATGTCATATTTTCAAAATTCTGTTCAACTAAGCTATAATTATAAAATATCATAGCTTGATACATCTTAGTAAACATTTTTTATGAAAGATCTTTAGTAAACTTTGTGCTGTCATAAATATCAGAAAAGCTATTCTCTTAATATTTATAGCAAAACATAATGTATTCTACTAGAATTTACAAAATCTTGGACAAATAAAATGATCCATATTATTCAATAATTGAGATTATAACCTTCAATTAACCTGGATAAAAATCAGTTAAGAAAACTTGGGAAAGGTTATATTATATGTGTGGATTTTATCTTTACAAAATATTTCTCTGAGTCAAACAACTGTTAAGAATAACAAAATGAGCATTCTCTAAATACTATTAAATTCTATACTTGTTTGAAAATATAAAGAGTTAATTTTAACATCTGCATTTCTAACCTTCTAAATAAGATGTAGTATGAGACTCTGACCCAATTTATCCTTTGGGCTTAAGAACATCATCTTTTTCTCTAAAAGTTCTTGAATGTGCTAATTGCCCATTTCTATGTAACATTCTAATCTTTACAAACAGATTTAGTTTTCTTTATACAGATGGTCATTTGATAATGATAGATGAAGTGTCGCTGAATAAAATGTTATGAAATTAAGATATTCATGAGAATTATACACATTCCATTACTTTACCATTAAACCTTCAATATATTTTGAGACGTCACACATAAAAGTGTATCAACTTGTATCTTTATCATATTAAACGACACCATAAAAATGTTTTCAAACAAAGCTATATATTACCAACTTGGCAGAAATTGAAAAGAGTTTTTAGGAGCGAAATAGGCATGTTTAGGAAATTAAGGGTTCCATGGAAAAAATACAGGATTACAAAGCTGAGAATGGTACGTTTCCATAGAATAAGTGAGCTGGGAGCTGTAGAAGGTATACATTTACAGGATACAGGCAAGGAAGCCTCTCATTCAGAGAGGAAAGAGAAAATCTTAAATGGAATAGGAAAACAATAAGTGAAAAGGGAGCATCTTAGGTACCTCACCTGAGATTTGAGCTCTGAAGTTGCTATAGTGATCAAATCAGAGAGGATATTGACCAATCAGAGGAGATGTCAAGGCACAAAGAACTGCAGCCTTTATAACCCCTGGAAGAAGAGACTTACTAATAGTGGGATTCTTTCCTTCTTCCCACGTGGGAGTCTGTGCTTGTTTCTCTATAAATTTCCATCTTTTCTTATACCATCTTTCCTCCGTGGTTGCCCATCGGACAAGAGCCCGGGAACCATCCTGCCCAGGGGAACACCACAAGTCCTAGTTCAATTTTCTCATTTCAGAAGATATTCAGACAGATGTCCACAGATTTTTTAAAATATTTTCATTGATTTTTTCAGAGATTGAGGAATGGAGTGGGATAGAGTGGTAGAAACATTGATGTGAGAGACACATCATGATCAGCTGCCTCCTGCAAACTCCCTGGTGGGGATTGAGCCCAAAATCCCAGCATATGCGCTGACCAGGAATCAAACTGGTGGCCTCCTGGGTCAATGCTCATCTGCTAAGCTACAGCAGCCAAGCTATCCATCTATTTTTATAGCTAAACATACATGAAATTATTTGTTCCAGGCTTTACCCAATTATATCCCTTCTACAACGTATTTGTAATGTGATCATCTAACGTAGTTGAACTTCTCCAGTAAATTCTCTTATTGGCAGAAACGGAAGGTGTAAAACCTTATCCACAAAGATAAGTATTGAGAGCTGGATTTATTTCAGCCATATAGCACATATAAAAGAGCAAAGTCCTAGGTTATGGTTGTGTCCAGATTTAATAGATGTGAGACAAGTTCATATTCAAAATCTAATCACCTAATAACAAAGCTATCCATGAAAATTAGCAGGATAAAAAGAAGGGCCCTAAAGGACTTAAACAAATTATACTAATGCAATTGTTGCAACCTTTCTAAGCTTTTATTACCTCATATGGCAAAAGGCACAGCAGCCTCAATTCTGGGCATTTCTAAGATATTTCACAAATTTTCACAGTAATGGCCAACTAACTCTAAGTTCCTAAAATACCCCAGCTCATCTTCTCATTACTATGTCCATTGGAACTGTTACTTTTGTTACTTTTAAAGTTCTGTCATCCTCTAACTAAATGGGATTGCTTAGTTTGAGACCCACACATAACCATATTTGCCCACATGCTTTGAGCACTTGCCTGTGACAGCCATTAAACTAAAGACTGTCGTCAGGAATGATTTTGTCATCTAGTGGCTTAAACAAATGGGTAATTATTTCTCTCACATGACAAGAAATCCCGAGTTAGATGGCTTCTAGTGAGGGTTCAACTGCCTTGCAATGTAGGCGTGTGTGATTCTATCAGCTGTTCTCTCACAGGGGCAAGATAACTCACAGCCTAGTTTTCACATATTGTGTCTAATGTCATCTCTCACCTCTCTTCCCCTCACTTATTTCAGTCAGACTGACTTCTTTATTTGACATGTTTCTATATCAGGGTGTGTTTCTTCCATTACTATTTTACTAAAGGTGCCAACAGATCCTAAGTGCATTTTAAAACAAAGTCCTCTAAATGGCTTTATTATTCGTCTAGATGCTTGGTGCATAAAATTCATGCACAGTTATGGTCCCTAGGCCTGGCCTGGGATCAGGGCCATCTTCTCCAGCTGCTTGCAGCCAGCCCACCACCACCGCACCCACCCCCATTTCCCATTCACCATCAGCTGATCTGTGCCTGACAGCTGGGTAAGGAACTGAGAGGTCAGCTTTTCCCACTCGCTTGCTGGCCTCACCCCTGCCCAGGTGGTCATCAGGCAATTAGAGCCTGCCAGCTAGGGAAAGAAACCAAGAAGTCGTCAGTGCACCTCATAGTGACTGGTCCAATGGCTGTTCTGATCATTTTGCCATTAGGGTCAATTTGGATATTACCTTTTATTATACAGGATAGAGGCCTGCTGGCCTGTCCTGAAGGGGACCCCAGATTGGGGTGGAGAGTTCCTGCTGGGGGGCAGGGTCTTACCCAGGCCAGCCCTTCCCCCAAGCCAGGTTCCCCACCCTGATGGCCAGCCTGCAAACTGCCAGCAGCGGGTTTTCAGGCCAGACACCCACTTGACTCTATCAAGAAATGCTTCCAGAATGACATCTGGAAGATGTCCGGTCTATCTGATCTAAATAGCATATTACCCTTTTAATAGTATACATTAGTGGTCGGCAAATTCATTAGTCAACAGAGCCAAATATAAACAGTACAACGATTGAAATTTCTTTTGAGAGCCAATTTTTTTTAAACTTAAACTTCTTCTAACGCCACTTCTTCAAAATAGACTCGTCCAGGCTGTGGATGAGCCACACTCAAGGGGCCAAAGAGCTGCATGTGGCTCTTGAGCCACAGTTTGCTGACCACAGGTATAGATCATCATGAAACAATCTCTTTGTTTTACAGATCAGAAGTCTGAAGCTTAAAGAGGTTAAGTGACTTTTCCAAAGTCACAGAGATAATCACATGAGATTTAGGATGAGAAAAATAATTTCTTCAAATTTCTTTTTTAATACTTTCTGGCTTCACTTTAATCAGCCCAATATATTACTGCTCATTTGCCTTCCTAAAATAGTTAATATTTTATATCACCTCTCTGTTTTATAGCACTGGCTTCCAACTCGATGGAGGAAAATACTCCAACTCTTCACCATAGTATTCAAGACCATTTAAAATCTAGCTTCACACAACTTTGCATGTTCTAATCCCATTCCAAATTTAGCCTACATTATTACCCTGGACTATAGGGTAATCAAATATGCTAATTACAAAATGAAAACTTCCGTCACTTTTTTGCTTAAGATTTGATTTTCTCTTCTTTCATATATCCAAATAGCAAATTCTTTTTAAAAAAATATTTGTATTTTTTATTGATTCTTTACAGAGAAGAAAGGAGAGGGATAGAGTTAGAAACATTGATGAGAGGGAGAGACATCGATCAGCCACCTCCTGCATGCCTCCCACTGGGGATGTGCCTGTAACCAACGTACATGCCCTTGATCAGAATGGAACCTGGGACCCTTCAGTCCTCAGGCCAACGCTCTATCCACTGAGCCAAACTGATTTCAGCAGTAAATTCTTTTTTTACAAGGTATTTTTCAAATAGCTTTTTCTAAAAACTGTAACTCACTCCAATTTCTTCATTTTCTAAATTCCTAAAGCTTGTTTTCAAATAAATTGTATTTTATATTATCCTTCCTATGTAAATTATCTCAATTAACCATTAGCATGTCAATCATCTCCTACAATGCTGAAGATAAATATTTAACTGTACTTACTGGGGTCACTCTAAAATCACAAATGTTAACTTCCGATATGTTTCTTTACAAAAATTGCTGCAGTAAAATATAGATATAATAATTTTTACTATTTTAAAGAACATAATTTGGTATTATTAAGTAAATTCAGAATATTATGTAACCATCACCACTATCTATGGCCAAAACTTTTTCTTTATCCTCAACAAAACTCTGTATCCATTAAATAGTAATTCCCCCTTTGACCATTTCCCTAATCCTGGTATTTTCTATTCTAATTTCTGACTACAAACTTGCCCATTCTAGGTACCTTCCATAAGTGGAATTATACAATATTTGTTGTCTATTTCTGGCTTTTTCATATAGACACAAAAATATGCTATTTTGCAGGTCCATTCATATTACTATAGCATATACCAAAATTGCATTCCCTTTTAAGGCTAAGTAATTCAGTGTATATAACACATTTTATTTACTACTCATCTGTTGGTAAACACGTGGGTTGCTGCCACCTTTTGGGCCATGAACATTGGTATGCATATATCTGTTTGAGTTGCTGCATTCAATTCCTTTGGATATATATCTAAAGGGAAATTGCTGGGTCATGTTAGTCCTATGTTTAACCATCTGAGAAGCCACCAAACTGTTTTCCACAGCAGCTGCACCATTTTATATCCCCACCATCAAAACACAAGGATCAAGTTTCTCCCAACCTTACCAACACTTTTTTTTTTTAATGGTAGCCATTTTAGGAGGTATGAAAAGGTATTTCAGTATGTTTTTTATTTTCATTTCCCTAATGACTGACAATGTTGAGTATCTTTTCATTTGTTTATTGGCCACTTGTAGTTCTACCTGGAAGAAATTTCTATTTAAAAACTTTGCCCATTTTTTAAAAATTGGTTTGTTTGGGATTTTTGTTTTGTTTTGTTTTTAAATTTTAAGAGATAAAATAGATAAATGGAATTCATTAAAATCAAAAGTTTTCCATCAAAAAATACTATCATGAAAAATGCTCAAAGTCACTAATCATCAGAGAAATTCAAGTTAAACCCACAATGAGATATCACCTCTCTTCTGTCAGAATGGCTATCAGAAAAAATCAACAAATAACAAGTGCTGGTGAAGGTGTGGAAAAAAGGGAACATTAGTTCACTGCTGGTGGGAATGCACATTGGTGCAGCCACCATGGAAAACAGGTATGGAGTTTCCTCAAGAAATTAAAAATGCAACTTCCATTTAACCCAGTGATCCCTCTCACACTCAATATATACACTCAATCATCCAAAACAAACACAGGCAGGGAAGAAAAGCAATCAAATTAGAGAGGAACTCTACATATTAAAGTTCCATAGATCTATTTCATTTTAATAATTCATTTACCCATGCATTTAAGAAAATTTATTGACTAATACCAATGATGCATTGATACAATCAGGGATAAAGAAGCTCATATGCCATTAGGGACAACCAGACACCCGTTTAATAACCTGAACAGACTAATGATCTTTAAAATGCTTGTTCAACATTTATTCGGTGGCAGGGAAAACAAACTGATAGGTAAATAACATTTACATACTTTTTCAAAATTATGCATTAAATCTGAAATTAATGTTTACTTTTTCCCTATTTTAAAACAAAATCTATTTAAATGTACATTGTTTTTTGAGGCTCTGAACATTTGAATCATGTTTATTTTGATAGCTGGTTTCTTTAAAGTGATATCATAATTGACAAATATTTGAAGATGCTCAAAAGTAGATTGTGCTTCCTTGGAGCAAATACATTTCAGATATTAGGACAGATTGTATGAAACAATGCAATCTATCTTTTTTTTATACAATGTATTGGGGTGACATTGGTTTCAAGTATAATCTATAGTACATCATCTGTATATTGTACTATGTTCACTACATCTAGTTAATCTGATTCCAACACTATTTATTCCTCTTTACCCTCTTTTACCTCCTCAACATGCCTTTCCCTTTAGTAATCACCATGCTGTTTTCTGAGTTTTTTTTCTTAATCCATTCACCTTATTCACCCATCTCTCCAACCCCCTCTCCTCTAATATCTGTCAGTCTGTTCCATGTACCCATCCACGTTCTGAATTTATTTTGTTCAGCAGTTTATTTTGTTCACTAGAGTCCACATGTAAGTAAAATCATGTGGTATTTGTCTTTTTCTGACTGACTTATTTCACTTAGCCTAATATATCTCCAGGTCAATCCATACTGCCACAAAAGGTAGGAGGACTACATTAAACTAAAAACATTTTGCACAGCAAAGAAAACCATCAACAAAATGAAAAAACACACACACCACTGAACAGGAGAATATGAATGCCAGTACATCAAAATTTATAAGGAACTTATAAAACTCAACAACAATAACAACAACAAAAAACTCAATCCAATGAAGAAATGGGCAAGGGACCTGAATACACACTTCTCCAAAGAGGACATACAGATGGCCGATACACATATGAAAGGATGCTTAATGTCACTAATCATCAGAGAAATGCAAATTAAAACCACAATGAAATAACATCTCATAAACTGTTAGAATAGTTATCAATAAATCAACAAACAACAAGTCCTGGCAAGGATCTGAATAAAAGGGATCCCTCATGCACTGTTGGTGGGAATGCAGACTGGTGCAGCCATTGTGGAAAGCAATATGGAGTTTCCTCAAAAAATTAAAAATGGAACTGCCTTATGGCCCAGCAATTCCACTTCTTGGAATTTATCCAAAGACACCTGAAACACTAATTTGAAAGAATATATGCACCCTTACATTCATTGCAGAGTTATTTACAGTAGCCAAAATTTGAAAGCAGCCCTAGTGGCCATCCATAGATGAGTGAGTAGAAAAACTGTGGTACATTTACACAATGGAATACTACTTGGCTGTAAAAAAAAAGAACAACATTTAGTGCTTTTTAATCAAAGATTTCAAGTTGTTGTATCACATTATCAATGTACAATTAAAGAGTTTAAGTCCTGTTGTAACAATGCATTTGAACTCAAATGTGGATGCTAAAAAAAATAATTTCTAAGATGTTAGCTCAGTACTGTGACATAACTTTTGTAAGGAGGGATTTCAACAAAAAAGAGTCCTTTGTTCTTTCAAAACTTTTCAGAGTGAAGCTCTGGAAGTGACAAGATTCAGGTATTAATTTTGATAATTTAAACAACATATGGTAACACTTATAAAAATATATACTGATCAAAATTCATTCATTAGACATTTATATTTCCATCATGTGGTTGCATAGATATTTCCTTATTCTGCAGGATCAATGGTTCTTTTGATGACATACCATGTGGCAGATGGAAAACATTAACTACTATTTTCCATACTTGTCAAAAATGTTTTGTAATCATTACTCTAATTATATATGCATTTTATATTAAGTCACAGAAAATAAAATATTCATAAAAAAGTGAACCATTGGTGCTCAATGAAAAATATGCTAGACATTAAAATGAACGTAAATATGAATTAACTCTTGAGCTGAGTGGCAATTTTAAATTAAAAGGCACACAGAATAAAATAATAGGGATTTGATTTTGTGTTCCTAAATCTTTTTGCAACATTTCTATATATAGCATCTAAAAAGTACAGGCTATTATTTATACCTACAAGTCACCTTTGAAAGCTGGTAACAATTTTTCATCAACACAAATCTGTTAACTAACCAATAAAGAGTATTCCAAGGCTCTTGTTCTGATTTTATCATTGGGATTAAGTCAGACAAGAACTCCACTGATGACAGTTATGTTCAATATGAAATAATCTTTGTCATATGTACAGGACTTTACCAAATTTTTGAATTACTATTGATATTATAACATAAGGGCAAAAAAATTTTGAGCTAGTGAGGATCGAGGCAGTCACCTTGGTTCACCCACTTTATTTTACACCAAAACGGAGGAACTAACAGAGATCTTAAATGGGTTATTCCTGTTGATTGGGATCCATTACTCCTCCTTTACCTTTCAATATTTTTTTTCCTCTTTATTTTATCAAAGGAAGTTCTATAGCTCTGGTGACTTCACTTTTGCCCGTTTTTATGTTGCTTGGTTTGCTAACTCTACCATCTTGTGGCTGTTCTGCAGAAATGCTTCGCCCAAATCTATACGCTACTAAACTCTCAGTGGCCATCACAGAAACAGTCCTCATTATCCTGACTTTTACAGAACCACTTGCTGATTAATGGACTTGAATAAATTAGAAAACTATCTCAGTTAAAATGAAATAAACTTTCTTAAGTACTTTAAAAAAAGTAATTTATGCCAAGACCGGTTTGGCTCAGTGGACATGTACCTTGCTTGTAGGCACAACTCCAGTAGGGGGTGTGCAGGAGGCGGCTGATTGATGTCTGTCTCTCATTGATGTTTCTGACTTTCTATCCCTCTCCCTTCCTCTCTGTAGAAAACCAATAAAATATATATATTTTTTTAAAAAAGTAATTTATTATATTCATACTGTAGACTCATACAAAACAATTTAGTTTCTGGAAGGTATGGCTGAGCCACAGGAAAATCTGGAAGCAAGCCTTAAATGTCATCAAGACTATCAGTGACTCTTCTTCTTTTCTGTCTGCTTGGCACTTTTCTCTTTGAATGTAAATGAATGTTTCCACAAGAGTCTACTGCCACTTCTGAGTATGAATCTTAATAGTTTCCGAGTAGAATATAAACTGTAATTTTTTAAAAAATTGAAAAAGTTTCCCAACTCCAGGTCAAAAATTCTGTGAAAAGACACTTATTTGCTTAGCCTGAGTCATGTGCTGCTTATAAACCCATCAACTGAGTCCAGGAAATGAATTACCACAGTAAGGATATCTTGGTTCAGGAAACCATCCTTGATTCAATCAACTGTCTCCAGGAAGTGGGGTCATAGTGCCTTTTATTATAATCATAAAATTTGGGAAAGAGCAATTCTTGGAACAAGGTTCCAAAACAGTTCCCATAGAGACCATTATGTAACCAAACTTGATATGTACTCTCCTTGGTTTCCTAACTCTTATTCCAATCTTGCCTTTCTTTCCCTAGCGATGCAGACATAGGTCAAGGAATTTAAAACAATCTAAAGGACATGTCTTTCGATTTTACTAACCCGTCTTTATACGAGTACCAGAATTTTTATAATTTTAATTGTACAATAGATGATACTTATGAAAGGTCGTATGCAACCCTACTGTTAATGAAGAAGCATAGAAATAAACACCTGTGAATTCATGACTTAAGCTGAGAAAATAGCATATTACAAACACTTACTGGAGCTCCTGGTGTGCATACGTTGCAACAACCTGCAATATCATATTTAATATATTAAATAAGTTTTAATACGTTCCCTCACTGGAGCAGGAAGACATCAGATGGAAATAATGTTGATGGCTGCATTAGAATTCTAACCTTTCTACTTACTACATACATGAATTAAGCAAGTTATTTCATTTCCCTTTGCATCAATTTCTTCATTTGTAAAATGGAATTAAATTGTTCTCATTTCATGGAGTTGTATGAGGATTAATTATATGAGAAAAATAAAACATTCTTAGTAATAGTGAAAACCTGAAACTCGGAAACAATATACTATATCTATCTACAGGTAGTCCACGGGTTACGTTGGACTCGACGTATGGCATTTTGTGGTACATTGCCATTTTATTTATTTACCACAAGTAAAGGTCAAGAATTGTTATCTTTTAATTTTTTTTTTTTTACTCTTTCACTTCAAATGCTGGGTATGTGCTTCATGTGAGTGACATAGATGCTTACGTAGGTGGGTTCTGACTTACAGTGAAAATCATATTACATCATGCCATAGGAACAGATCTCTGAAGAAACCCAAGGAAATACTAGATAGATAGATAGATAGATAGATAGATAGATAGATAGATAGATAGATCTATGTATGTATATATATCTATATGTACATATATGTGTATATATGTGCATATGTGTGTATGTGTGTATGTATATGTATGTGTATATATATATTTGTGTATATGTGTGTCCATGTGTGTGTGTGTGTGTGTGTGTGTGTGTGTATGAAGCTAAGTGACTGGAATGACCAGAATGACTGGAGGGACCTAGCACTATGACATGCACTGGGGCCAGTCAACTGCCCAATGGGAGCAGAGTGGCTGGCCAACCTACCATGGCTCCTCCCTCCCTGGTGGCCCAGGCCCCAATTAGCCCCCCAATCCCGATTAGGGTTGGGGTTGGCAGTCAACCACCCTCCATAATGCCTTCCACTATAATCATGAACTTTGGGGAAAAGCCCCTGATTGACTCCCCAATCCCAATTGGGGTGGGCTAGCCAGATCCCACCCATGCACAAATTCATGCACCGGACTTCTAGTTCAGTAATAAGGCACAAGTTAAACAAATTGATAGACTCAAACAATTTACTACTGTGAAGCAATTAATATACACAATAAAAATACACATTTACATGTGTATATTCCCCAAAAAGAGGGTAGGCTTTCCTGCTACAAGGCATGTGGCCATTTTCCCGGGTCACATAACTTGTAAAGGTGAGGCCAGAGTTCAATTTGGAGCATAGAGGCTGAGACAGAGAGGGAACATGCTTAAAGTTGTGGAAGGGTTCCTTTGTCATAATGAAGGGGAGAGATCAGTACTGAATTCTGACTTTCTACTGTTAAGGATGGATAGTCAGGAAGTTGGGGACCTAAAGAAGAGGGTGCCTGAGAGAGGATGCACAGAAGTTGTGATAGCCAGCAAGAAATGGGATTGTCAATGGCACAGCAGCATGAAGATGTGAAACAGCCAGAAAGGGACGCCCTGCGGTGGGAGTGGCTGGCAGTGGGGCAGGGGGTGGAGGATTGTTAGAATACTATAGCCTGTAGGCCAAATTCAGCCTCTCACCAGGTTCTGTATAGCCTAGGAGCTAAGAATGATTTTTACATTAGAATAGTTGAGAAATAAGTAAAAAAAAAAGTCATTTTATGACACATGAAAATCTTATGAAATTTAAGATTCAGTGTCCACAAATATAGGTTTATTGAATCATGCCATGCCCATTTCTATGCATACTGTCTGTGGCTGCTTCTCCCAGGGTGAAGTTGAGTAGTTGACAGAAACCACGTGGCTCCCAAAGCCAAAAATATTCACTCTGTGCTCTTTTCTGATAAAGTTTACTGACGCTTGCCTCATGAATTTTCAGAAAGGTAACACTAAAACTACATTTGCTGAACATCCACTTTTTCCCAGCATGATGCTAAGCTCTTTCCATATATGTTATATAATAAAGGGTAATATGCAAATAGACTTAACAGCAGAATGACCAGCCACTATGATGCACATTGACCTCCAAAGCAGGAGTTGCCCTCAGCCGGCAGGTGCCAATCGCCCAGCCAACCTCTCGGTCCATTCCCCAGGCTGCATGCTCCAATTGCCCAGTGGCAAACAGGGAATGAGGGTGGCTGGTGAGCAGGCAGAAATGGCCAAACTCTTGGTTCCTCTCCCACAGCTGACAGGTTCCAATTTCTTGATGGTGAACAAGTAACCGGAAGTGGATGGTGGCAGTGACCTAGGAAGATGGCCCTGATGCAGGCCAGGACGAGGGACCATACCCGTGCTTGAATTTTGTGCACCAGGAATCTAATCTATAGATATGTAGACACAGATATGCTTGGATGTAGGCCACCTATTTGATTTGTAAATTCAAAAATAATAAAAGATATGGCAGCCTTTTTATTTGTCAGTGTCATCATTTAGACTAAACATTCTCTGCAAACACTTTGGAAGTATTAGATGTTTGTAAATGCACACATTTCTTTCACAATAACTGTGTAAGTGCTATGGATTTACTTTTGCACATAAAATCCTGAAAGAACACCTGGAAGTATTTAACATCAAGTCATGGAAATGTACAGAATAAAAGGAATATTATGTCACTGATCAGTGGCCCTAAGAAGCGATAGCATAAAACTGCACAAAAATATAAAAAATATTTGTATCCAATTCTAAATGTAAAAAAATATTTATATCCAATTCTCTTCATTGGTTTTAGCTTTATGCTTTCAATGCTTTCAGAAGTTCAGTGTTTATATTAAATATAAATTCCCATGTTTCTCATTAAAAATTATAATTGGCTGGCAAAACAGTATAGCATATCATCTTTCAAAAGCTATTTTGACTCTATAGTACATTCATGAAGTTCTGTGCACTTTCACACTTTATTTGTTTTGCTTGGAGGTATCAGAAGAATAAAGTGTAAATCTAAAAAACAAATACATTGAAGTCTTGAAAAATTACATAATTATATTACATGAATGTATCCTATTCTGTCACAAATAAGTGAAAAAAGGATAATTTCCTTATTATTAAAATTTCTTAAATTATCAGTTAGAAAATGGAGAAAAAATGCAGCTTGTGTTTAAATTTCATTTTTAAATGGATTACATGATAGTCATTATCTTAAGTTTCAATCATTGAATTTCTTTAAAAATAATAGCCTTATGATTTTTAAATAATAAAATATGTCTTCAGTTATTAATTTATAAATACTCTATTTGTTCCAACCTTATGTGATCCTGACATACAAATAAGCACAACTGGAGCTTTCTACACAAAAGTTGGAGGACAATAATTGGAGGGAAATACTGCTCCTTTTAATATGCATATGATTTTATTTTGTTTATTTTATGGAAAAAGCAATAGTAATAACATAAATTTTAAAAGACTTCTTAACTAATTTTAAGTAATCACTTATAAACAAGTATAACTCTAAAAAAAAGGTATTTCTCAAAACTTTAACTTGATCTTTTATAGAGTTACTTACATTTATGAAAAGGTAATTCTTCGGACTTGAGGTTGTCTTCTGAATCCCAGCAAGTACAAAGTGTCTCCTGAACCACTTGATTAACTTTTATAAATACCTTTTCTGCAAGTTAAATCAACTAAATAATCCCATACTTCAAAAGACCTGAGGTTCAGGTAGAAATTTCAAATACATTATTTGAAGTTGTTTCTAAAACTTGCAAAATGAGCTGTTAAAAATTCTTAAAAATATAGGACTTTTGTCATGATGATAAGAAAGCATAGAAGAGCCCTGCCTGGGTAGCTCAGTTGGTTAGAGCATTGTCCTGATACATGAAGGTTGTCAGTTTGTTTTCCAGTGAGAGCACATTGAAGCATCAACCGATTAATGCATAAATAAGTGGAACTACAAAATGATATATTTCTCTCTCTCTCTCTCTTTCTCTCTCTCTCTCTCTCTCTCTCTCTCTCTCTCTCTCTCTCTCCCCCTCCCTCCCTCTCTCTGAAGTCAACAAATAAAAACAACATTTAAAAAGCACCCAAAATATGTGAAGTCATTACGATTTTCTGACTGTGTGTTAATCCTCATCCAAGGAAATTTTCCCTTTTGCTTTTCAGAGACAGTGGAAAGGAGGAAGGGGAAGAGAGACTGAGGAGAAACATTGATATGAGAGAGACACATGGAATGGTTGCCTCCACACAGGGCTGGGAATCAAACCTGCAACCCAGGTAGGTGCCTTTGACTGGGAATCAAACCCAAGATCTTTCAGTTCTCAGGCCAACACTCTAACCACTGAGTGATACCAGCCAGGGTGATGTTTTTGAAAAAAAAAAAAATTATTTATTTATTCCAAAGTGGAAAAGAGAGATTGAAACATAATTATGAGAGAGAATTGAAATTGATTGACTTCTTCCTGCACACCTCCTATGGGGAATCCAGTCCGTAACCTGGGCATGTGTCCTGACAGGGATTCAAACTGTGACCTTCTGGTTCATAAGCCAATGCTCAACCACTGAAACACACCAGCTGAGCAGGCGACTTTTTTTTAAAAGGGGAAACTGGTAATATTTCAAACCTGAAAGTATAAAAATTCATTCTTGAGAAAATTATAATTTTGATTTAATATCTTTCTTGGACTCTTTTTTCAACTACAAATTCAAATAGAACATTGTTTTCACTAGCAAACTTATGACATTCCAACTTATTTCCTGTGTAAAACTATTTTATAATTTCTGTTTAATACCTGGACATTAGTTGTCCTTAATTTGGTAGCTCAATTTGACAATTCCAAATGAGTAGTTGAACTTAAAAGCAATCAAATAATTATTTTAGTATATGTAAATTCATGAATTCATCTGATAAGAGCTTTTTCTCCAAAGTATTCTTTTCTCTGCAATATTTTTATCAATTGTGGCCCTCTGTATTCTGGGTGACTTTACCTAAATAATGTCAAACAAAGAAAAGGAGAGACAAGAACAAAAGGAGAATCTAATCACATAGCCATTCAACCAGAAACTCCAGCTCTTGAGGAATATAAACTTGACTGAAATAGTTAATGGATATAAGCTTGCAGTAGTTAAGACAATCTAGATGGACTAAGAAATCCTGGGATTTAAAATGATCACACACTTTCACCATTTGTAAGAGCAAGAGTCTACATTCAAAGCCCACTTCCCAAAGTTAAATTTTTATGTGACTTTAGTGACGCATTATAAAAATATCTATATATAAAAGCCCAAGTGACTGTTATGACCAAACAACTAGAATAACTGGTCAACCAGTTGCAATGACATGTTTTGACCATCAGGAGGTAGACACTCAACACAGGAGCTGCACCTTGGTTGTCAGTGAACTCCCACAGCAGA
>PVJN01026627.1:0-29601 GCA_004026805.1 Lasiurus borealis | reverse complement strand
TATATATATATATATATATATATATATATATAACCACTTGGATCTCTAGAAATGTGTTTCTTCTCTATATTAATCACTTCAAATATTTTTATGCTTCAGTGTTAATAATCTATGAGTATAGATTTTTAGATGAATTTAATGTCAACTAGGGATTAATGTGAATTAATTAAATTGACTGCATTACCTTAATGAGAAAAAAGGATTTCGTTTTAATTCTGATGATCTTAATAAAGCCCTCTACTTATCTGTATTTTCTCAACACTAGGAATTATTTTTATTAGAAGGTGGATTAATCTAATAATGGCAGAGTGTGAACGAAATCAAGTGACTGCAAGCTGACTTTGTTATTGTTATTGAGGTTGCATAATCAAATCAAGTAATTTTCAATTAAAAAGGAATCAATTTGCGTAATCTATTTAAAAATGGAAACGTAGCTTGGAGTTCACATTTAAGTTTCCTTTGAAACAGCCATTTGACAGAATTTAAAACAATATCTATATGACAGGTAAATGTGTCACATGCTAGACTCTGCTCTCTACATAGCAAAAAGTCACATCTTACATGAGCATCTCCAACAAGGGTATTGTCCACAAAGATGTAGTCCCACAGACACAGTTTTTAGTTAAAACAAGCCCATCAGGTTGATAATAATGCTTCAGATTGTTTTATTTCATTTATTTTTTTTCAATATCTTTTTATTCATTTCAGAGAAGAAGGGAAAGAGAGAGAGAGAGAGAGAGAGAGAAACATCAATGATGAGAGAGAATTATTGATCGGCTGCTTCCTGCACACTCCCTGCTGGGGATCCAGCCCACAACCTGGGGATGTGCCCTGACCATGAATCGAACTGTGACCTCCTGGTTCATAGATCGATGCTCAACCACTGAGCCACACAGGCTGGGCATCCCAATTTTTTAATTAATCAATTTAATTTTTTTCAATCAAGGTTTACACTTTTTTTTTTTTTGGTACAGTGGTACCTTGAGATACGAGTGTCCTAACATGGGATTTTTGAGATATGAGCCATTGAGCGAGCTATTTTTGCTTTGAAACACGAGCAACATTTGAGATAGGAGTAATCGCACGGATCGGCCGACTGCATACAACCCACCAGTTTACGGAGACTCGAGCTTCTCATAGTTTCCCACGCCTCAAGGTTACGGAACGAATTAAACTCGTATCTCGAGGTACCACTGTATTACTTTCAGGTGTACAGCATAGTGGTTAGACAGTCATCTACTTCACAAAGTATCCTCCAATATTTCCAGTCCCCACCTGGCACTATAGCCAGTTATGACAATATTATTGACTATACTAAAGGCCCAATGCACTAAGATTTGTGCCAGAATGGGCCTTCCTTCCCCTGGCTGCCGGCACCACCTTCGCTCTGGCCCAGAGACGCCTTTCCTCCTTCCCACACTGCCCAGATGCCCGGAGTGGCTGGGGTGGTGCGGAAGGACTGTGTTGTCACCATGGCAACAACGCAAGAATCCTGCCCCACCCCCAGCTTGGTGCCTGCACATGTAAATTAACCTGCCAGCTTTATGGGTTAATTTGCATACTCACTCCTGATTGGCTGATGGGCATCACAAAGGTATGGTCAATTTGCATCTTACTCTTTTATTCATGTAGATTCCCTGTGCTGTACTTTACACACTAGTGGAGTATTTTGTAATTACCAATCTGTACTTCTCAATCCCTTCACCTTTTCCACCCATCCCCCCCCACTCTCTCCCCTCAACAACTGGGACACACCAGATGGGCTTTGCCTTCCAGTTTAGCAACTTTGGCATAATTTGGAGTCTTTCACATTTAGCAAGATGTAGAGGTTTTTTCGGACATTGCTTCGAAAAGGTCTGGCTTCACTCACTGTCTCTCCCTAAAACTTCTTTCTTTTTCTCTGTTGAGCACATGCATTACTCCATGGCCTTCCCTTCCCAAAGCCCAGATGTGCTAACATCAATTATCATCAGCGTTATTTGCCTTTCCACGTGGACGAGGAGTTGCAGCCAATTCATTCCATCTCTGCAGTTACCTCCCTGTCTATAAAGCTCTCCGCTGGGACTCTCTGGGAAATATTTCCGTGACAGCTTCATTTTGCAGACAAAGGAAACGGGGAGAATAAAACATTTCTGGGAGAGCTGACAGCCCGATGTTGAAAAGTTAAGCACTGGAGATTTCAGAGGCAAACAAGCCGATCCTCCTAATATCATGTCAGAACATCCCTGAGCTGCTATGTAATCGCTACCCTGGGATGGGCCTCCTCAAAAAGAGTTTGCCATTTGTAGTTTTTCCTCTTTGCTAGACCAGGGACAAGCTTTATAAAATGGGGCCTGTGTGTGAGTGTGTGTGTGTGTGTGTGTGTGTGTGTGTAATTAGCACACGGTGAGGAAATGTATGTTTTCTGAATAAAATTTCTTAACCTTTTAAAAATATTTTTATTGATTTCAGAGGAAGAGAGAAAAAGAAAAACATCAGTGATGAGAGGGAATCATTAATCGGCTGCTTCCTGCATGCCCCTCACTGGGGATTGAGCCTGCAGTCCAGGCATGTGCCCTGATGGGGAATCGAACCAATACCTCCTGGTTCATAGGTGGATGCTCAACCACTGAGCCACGCCAGCCAGGCTTCTTAACATTATTTTAAAAAATTCTTAAAATTTCTTAAAGTCCTACTTTTGCTGTGATGATAATCTTATTTCTCTATTAAACTAGAAACATTGATTCTAGCATTGTTAACTAATAACTAGCTAATTTCATAACAAAATCAGTACAAATTCATAATAGGATTATATACAACACACACACACACACACACACACACACACTCCAGGAACACATCTCAAATTTCTTCAAACTATTTATTTAAAATACTAGAGGCCCGATGCACGAAGATTCGTGCAAAGATGAGCTTCCTTCCCTTGGCTGCTGGCACCACATTCGCTCCGGCCAGAGCCACCTTTCCACCTTCCCATGCTACCCAGAGGCCCAGAGCAGCTGGGGCGGTGCAGAATGCCTGCATTGTGGCCATAGTGAGGACCCCTTGCCACCTTTGTTGGGTAATTTGCATACTCACGCCTGATTGGCTGGTGGCATCACAAAGGTATGGCAATTTGCATCTTTCTCTTTTATTAGTGTAGATATGCAAAATATATTAGCGTTCAAGGAAAATCTGCATGTCTGATATTAAGAAAAATCTCACTTCTAAAAGTGAGCCTTGCCCTAGCTGGTGTGGTTCAGTGGCTAGACTGTTCTCCCAAAGACTGAAGAGTCCCGGGTTCGATTCCAGTCAAGGGCTCGATACCTGGGTTGTGGGCTCGATCCCCAGAAGGGGGCATGCAGGAGGCAGGCGACCCATGATTCTCCCTCAACAGTGATGTTTCTCTCTCTCTCTTCCTCTCCCTTCCTCTCTGAGATCAATAAAAATGTATATTTTAAAGATTGCATTGTGAGTGATGACATTTCCAGAGCAGGAGCTCCTACTGAAAGAGGAAGCACACAAAGCCCCGAGGGTTCTCCTGTATGTGACCGTGACCGCCCACGTTCTGAGCTGTGCAGAATCCACTCACCTTTCTCAGAGTGCCCACCTGGGGCCTGGGGCCCGGGGCCCAGTCAGGAACGCCCACAGGGACAGGGTGGACCCTCCTCTCCTCTGGCCCAGCACAGACAGACCTGGCTGCATCCCAAGCTTGGCCCCCACGGGATGCCTCTGGCCAGGAGATGCCTGCAGGAGGCTGGTCCTCCAGGGACCCCCTTCCACCCCCGGAGCTGCCTCCGCTCCACCCGCTCCCGGATCCCGCTCCACAGCCTCCGGTCAACACCCCGCGCTTCTCATCTCCGCCCACACACTCGCTTCACTGATATTAGCCAGAGAGGCTTTTCCCCCTCAAAGGACCCGTCACATTTTGGAAACGCGAGCCTGTAGCCTTCAGGCCCGGTTTGCTGAAGTCATGTGCCAGCTGTTGAGCGGGGTGGGAAGGTGGGGAGTGGGGACTTTAAGGACAATACTTCAATCCCTCTGAACAGAAAGGGGCTCATTTATCAGATGGGAAGACCCTTTAGGGCCCCCCAAACCCCCACCAAAACTAATACCTCTGCTTCTGTTTGTCGAGTCTCCTTATAATCAAAGAGGTGAACAGTGTCACACAATTCTGACTTCATATCCAATGATGCACAGAGCTGCCCGTTTCCCAGATGGGTGAAACAGTCATCGTTTCTACGTTTTTGCCGGTGCCGAGGGTGATGGTGCATGATCTCATTTAATTCTGAGAACAACAGGATGATAGAGGCACTATTGTGATGCTCATTTTCCTGATGAAGACATAAACTGAGCCCTAGCCAGTGTGGCTCAGTGGATAGAGCCTCGGCCTGCAGATCAAAAGGTCCAGGTTTGATTCCTGACAAGGACACATGCCCGTCCTTTGGGCCCTAGCTGGTGTGTGGGCTCGATTGCCAGTAGGGGGCATGCAGGAGGCAGCCTATTCATGTTTTTTTCTCATCATTGATGTTTCTCTCTTTCTCTCTCTCCATTCCTCTCTGAAACCAATAAAAATATATTAAAAACAAAAAGAAATCAACTTCGAGAGGTTAAATCGCTGGCACGTGGCCTAGAGGGCAGCCAAACCAAGATACCGATCAGGCCCACGCTGACCAGGGCTCCACACGGAATATCGTAATTAGGGGCTGGATCCTAAGCCCTGGGTTTCCCATTACACAGGTAGTGGGAATAGATGCTATTTATTATTCATGTTTATTAGTTCCAACCCCACAGTTAATGAACAGATTTCATATTTATTTCATTTTTTTATAAAAGTACGCTTTGCTTTTCTGATTAAATGACTGGTGGCAGGGACTATAACTTAATTACATATTACTTAATTGGTGTATTCGTGAATCTTATGGAGTTAATTTTTTAAAAGGGGAGTAATTGAATTGTATAATATGTTGCTACTCTTCTAATGTCAAATGTATAATTAGTTCACTTAATACTAACTTTAGGATAAGTTCGTAGTAAGATTATATACACGTGTACACACAACACACACCCAGCTCAAATCTCCTCCAGCCACTCATTTACAATACATGCAACATCTATTCCATAGTAAGAAAAGTCTGCAGGTAACTTCTAACAGTGACACTCCTGCCCAGCCTGAGTGGCGTAGTGGTTGAGTGTCAACCTGGGAACCAGGAGGTCATGGTTGGTTTGATCCTCGGTCAGGGCACATGCCCAGGTGGCAGACTTGATCCCCAGTGCAGGGCATGCAGGAGGCAGCCGATCCATGATTCTCTCTGATCACTGATATTTCTATCTCTCTGCCTTTCTCCCTTCCTCTCTGAAATCAATAGAAATAGATTTAAAAATAAATACATAAAAGGGAGATGCCGCTTGGAGCCTCACGCGGACGTTTTGTTATTGAAATTTAGCATCTCCCGGTCTCAGTATTGTCTTCTGCGATTTAAGCGGGAGTGATTGAAAGCCCACTGTGAGAAAATGACTTAACTCTGCTGTCAGCGGCGCTCGGGCAGGGCCGCTGCGGGCCCGGCTTCCTGTGGAATAGCTCTGGGCGCACTCCGTGTGTGCCGAATGTGAATGGTGAATTTCAGTGAAATGATGCTGAAAATTTCCCATCAGCTCCAGCTATCCATCTGAAGTTAAGCCGGCAGAGCTGCCCTGCGTAGAGTAGTCATCAATAATGAGGTTTCTACTGAGATCACTTCGCTGACAGTACGGAATGAAACACTTCCCCGTTGAGGGTTTTGTGCCGATCATGCGTGGCTCCATCCTTAGGCTGGTGTCTTTAACTCCAGGGGAAAATCATAACATTTATTATCATTAAGGTTCCCGATACTTTATGGGGCAAGAAATGAATGAATTTAGCTCTATTACTTACTTTGTAAGGACGAAGAAACAGAAGCTCAGAGAGGTTGAGTGACTTATTAATGTCACGTAACTAGCTGCTGCCAAAAGTACTAGCCGGTTTGGCTCAGTGGATAGAGCATCGGCCTGAGGACCAAAGGGTCCTGAGTTCAATTCTGGTCAAAGGCACGTACCTCGGTTGCAGGCTCCTCCCCAACCCAGGTCGTGGCCAGGGCTTCTGCAGGGGTCAACCAATCAATGTGTTTCTCTCACATTGATGTTTCTCTGTCTTCCTTTCTCTCTTCCACTCTCCCTAAAAATCAATGGAAAAATAGCCTCAGGTGAGGATTAACAACAGCAACAAAAGTATAGTGAATTTGGGTCTCAGTTCTACTGCACCTGTCACAGACCATCCTATTAAATGATTAGAAATGAATTATTACTCATTATTGAACTTCACATTTTCCTATCCAGTTTTCAAGTTATAGCCCTACTCAATGTACATGATACATAGTGCAAATGACATTTTTCCAGTGGGCCATTTAGTATAAAACTTTCCTGTGAAGTACTTACAGCATTTCCAATACTCAGGAGGAGAGAACTTAGTTCTCCATACACTTCTGTGGAGTTATGAGTTGGTACAGCCTTATTGGCTGCCAAGGTTCTTGTTCCCGCATTAAGGAGGGTTCGGCAATCTGGAGAAAGGCTTGTGTAAGTTAAGAGTCCAGCAATGAAAGGTAATTGTGAAAGGCATTGGGGGTCAGAGCAGCCTAGCTAAAGGAGTTAAGTTCCTCTTGTCTCAGGACCCCTTGCTTTTTTTTATGCTTTTTTAAAAAATTAAATCTTTATTATTCAGATTATTACATTTGTTTCTCTTTTTACCCTCCATAGTTCCCCTCCACCCAGCTCCCCCCATCCCTCTACCCTTCCCTCCTTCCCATTAACCTCATCCATAGGTGTATGATTTTTGTCCAGTCTCTCCCTGTACACCCCTCACCCCTTTTCCCCTGAGAATTACCAATCCACTCCCTTTCTGTGCTCCTGATTCTATTATATTCACCAGTTTCTTCTGTTGATCAAATTTTTAATTCACTTAATTTTTAGACTCACTTGTTGATAGATATGTATTTGTTGTTCATAATTTTTTATCTTTTACCTTTTTCTTCTTCCTCTTCTAAAAGAGTACCTTTCTGCATTTCATATAATACTGGTTTGGAGTTGATGAACTCCTTTAGCTTTTTCTTATCTGTGAAGTTCTTTATCTGCCCTTCAATTCTGAATGATAGCTTTGCTGGATAGAGTATTCTTGGTTGTATGTTCTTGCTATTCATCACGTTGAATATTTTTTGCCACTCCTGTCTGGCCGGCATCGTTTCTGCTGAGAAATCAGCTGACAGTCGTATGGGTGCTCCCTTGTAGGTAATTAACTGTTTTTCTCTTGCTACTTTCAATATTCTCTCTTTGTCTTTTGCTCTTGGTATTTTAATGTCTTGGTGTGGTCCTCTTTGGATTCCTTTTATATGGGGTTCTGTGTGCTTCCTGGACTTATAAGTCTATTTCTTTTACCAGATGTGGGAAGTTTTCAGTCATTATTTCTTTAAATAGGTTTTCAGTATCTTGTTCTCTCTCTTCCTCTGGCACCCCCACAATTCTGATGGTGGTATGCTTGAAGCTGTCCCAGAGGCTCCTTACATTATCTTCACATTTTTGGATTCTTTTCTCTTCTTGCTTTTCCAAACTGAGTGTTCTGATTCTTTATATTTCAATTTTTTAAAAAAATATATTTTATTGACTTTTTACAGAGAGGAAGGGAGAGAGATAGAAAGTCAGAAACATCGATGAGAGAGAAACATTGATCAGCCGCCTCCTGCACGCCCCACAGTGGAGATGTGCCCGCAAGCAAGGTACATTCCCCCGACTGGAATCGATCCACAAGCCGATGCTCTATCCACTGAACCAAATCGGTCTCGGCAATATTTCAAATTTTTGACTTGATTCTTGCCTTCCTCTAGCCTGCTATTAGGTCTCTGTATAACATGGTTTATTTCAGTCAGTGTATGTGTAATTTCTAGTTGGTCCTTTTCCATCTCTAGTTGGATCTTTTCCATCTCTAGTTGGTTCTTTTTCATCTCTGGTTGGTTCGTTTTCATCTCCTCTTGGCTCTCGCTAACTTCATCCAACTTTTCTAGGATATTCTTGAAAAACCTTATAAGCGTGGTTTTGAACTCTATATCCAGTTATTTGTTTTCCTCCATTTCTTTTGTTTGTGATTCCTTCCCTTGTCTCGGCATTTTCACTATCCCTGGAGAACTTCTATGTTGGATTCAGCCTTATGATACCAGACTTGCAAAACTGCAAAAGCCTCTCTGTTGAGCTTGGGATGGGTGGAGTCTCAGGCCTTAAGGGACTGCCTTGCCTTCCAGTCAGCCCCGCCCTCCATGGCCCCCAAGTCTCACATGACTGCTTAATCGCTGGAGTGGTCCCGGTGTGCCCGAGCTCTCTCACAGTGCCTCTAGACTACTGCCCCTCCAGCTCCCCTGAGCTCCAGGACCATATGAGTCTGGGTCCCCAGGGTTTTGCCCGAAACCTGGGTTTAGTGGAGTTAAAAGTGGCACAGTTGGGAGGGTCTGTCTCCTGCCCACTTATGAAAGCCAGCAGCGCAATCAGCAGGCTTCTGATCTTTTGCAACTCCCCCCGTATGAGTTTCGGCTGGATCTGGGGTTTAGTGTCGTAGGATAAGGGGTTTAATGCCATTGGGAGTCTCCGTTTCCCTCCCGCCAGAGAAAGCCAGCCAGGTACTCGAGCACCCGCTCTCTCAGCGCTCATGTCTCCGTACCTCAGCTTTTTGCAGCTCCTCTGGGTCTTGTGAGCCCCTCTCTTTCCTTCTAGTTGTAGAATTTCCACTCAGCCAGCTTTCCTGTGGTTCTGGATAATGTCTGTTCTGTCTTTTAGTTGTAGTTTTGAAATTGTTGTGCGAGGCAGCAGTATAGGTGTTTACCTATGCCGCCATCTTGGATTCTCCTCAGGACCGCTTGCTTTTTATTAACACAAATTGTCCCAAGGCAAGGTGGAGATAATACACTTAAATGGGTAGGGTTTCCCTACAGCGTCCATTGTCAGAATGGGGAATAGCCTATGGCTATTTAGGTGTTTGGCCAGTAGGAGGTAGTAACATGTAGATTAAGATGCCCTGAGCTGTCTGGCAGCAAACAATCATTCTTTTCAGGCGATAACATATGTGACTCAGCCCTTGTTGAGTCCCCAAGTTCTATCAACCTTTCAATGAAATTCCTACAATTATGACATACTGGAACTGGCTTCTGACAACTGATGAGAGTTTTGGAAGTTTAAGAGGCTTAAAAAGGGCATTTCTTTCAATCTTGCAGAAACATTCTAAGGTAATTGTCGGAAACCAAACATTGTTCTCACTAAATGGATGTAAACAGGAGGCCAGAAGGCTGGTCAACCTTGAAGCTCTGAAAGGTCAAAACCACCCACTCCCTATCTAATTGAGACAATGAACTTCCCCATCAAATAATCAGGTAAATCCTGACTGATAAAGATAATCAACTTGTTTCTGTAATTGCCTGCTTTAGGGCAAAGGGTGTATCCCAAACCTAAATAAAAGGGATGGCAAGGCCAAAGGAAGGTGGCAGTCCTTTCCACTAGACTAGAGGAATGCTCCCGCCTGGACCCCAATATCGCCAAATTAATGTTTTCTGGTCTCTCATTTCATTTGTGTGCAGCCTCCTTCAGTACCCGAACCCTGAACCGGGAACCCTGAACCACGAGGGACGTGGAAAGAGGTTCCCACAGGTAATATTTAAAGTGGAAAAAAACACCCAAACCTCAAAAATGTACACACACACACACAGACAGTCACTGCAGCATTGTTTAACATTAGAAACACACTGCCCAGCCTCTGTGGCTCAGTGGTTGAGTGACTTATGAACAAGGAGGTCACGGTTCAATTCCCAGTCAGGGCACATGCCTGGGTTGCTGGCTCGATCCCCAGTAGGGGACGTGCAGGAGATAGCCAATCAATGATTCTCATCAGTGATGTTTCTCCCTCTCCCTTTCTCTCTGTAATCAATAAAAATATACCTAAAAACAATAAAACCAGAAGCATACTTGATGTCTACTAATGGGATTGGTTCTGATACATACTTTGAAACTGTGTTTGCTGAGAGTGGTCACACTTTGCTCATTTGTACATATGTCAGATGGGTTAGCAGGAGAGCTAGACAAAATTTCAACAAAACCTGGTGTAGAGTACTGAGTCTCTGACAGTTGAGTTTTAATAGATCAGTCAGGCCGAGACCGGTTTGGCTCAGTGGACAGAGCGTCGGCCTGCAGACTGAAAGGTCCCAGGTTCGATTCTGGTCAAGGGCATGTACTTTGGTTGCAGGCACATCCCCAGTGGGGGGCATGCAAGAGGCAGCTGATCGATGTCTCTCATCGATGTTTCTAACTCTCTATCCCTCTCCCTTCCTCTCTGTAGAAAATCAATAAAATATATTAAAAAAAATAGATCAGTCAGGCTAGGAAATATCTCAATTGTAGCAGGGCTTTAGGTTAGTTAGATCAAAGAGGCATTGATGGAGGGTTTTTTAAAAAATGTTTTTAACTGATTTTGAGAAAGAGAGGAAAGGAGAAGGATAGAGATAAAAACATCAGTGATGAGAGAAATAATGGATCGGCTGACTTCTGCACACCCCCCTACTGGGGATGGAGCTGCAACCCGGGCCTGTGCCTTGACCAGGAATCAAACTGTGACCTCCTGGTTTCTTGGTTGATGCTCAAACCACTGTGCCCTTGACCGGAATCAAATGCAGGCCCCTCCAATCCACAGGCCGACGCTTTGCCCACTGAGCCAGGCCAGCGAGGGCTGCCTCTACTCCTGAAAGAAAAAGGGTGCTTACCGCACCTGAGCGCAGAGGCAGGCAAACTAAGGTCACGCAGACGTCGGAGTGAGTGGGCTCCGTTCTCCTCGTGCATTCCCAATGAAGAGGTGACGGCGGGGTTAACCCAAGAGGATGCCACCTGGAACCCTGACTCTCTGGGTCGGGCCGGCCATAGCAGAAGATCAAGAGCCCCCGCTCATTATCTTATTGTCTGTGCTCGCTGCTCCGGCCTGGGCCCAGCCTGGTTATGGATTAACACGGGATCGATAGCAGAGCCCGCCGCCTCCCTCCCGGCGGGGAAAATGAACTCCGAACGCAGTCACACTCGTATTGATCAAGGATATAGGTCTCACTTTCATTACCTCCGTCTGCCCGCAAATAATGTGACGAGTTCCTAATCTCTCTGATTCTCAATGGACCCTTCACCCCGCCGGTCCACTCGCCGGGCTGGAGTGTTATTCCATCTGGATGCGCACCCCAGTAATGCGTGGGGCTCTACCTCCCACTCCCACGTCAGACCCGGCCACTCAGAGCTAATAATGTCGCTCCTCGCAGGGACCTCGGCTCCAGTGGCTTCAGAGTGCAGTCTCCACATACGGCGAGGAAGGGCAATGTATAGCTGGCTTCTTGTGGGGGCAGAGCGAGGGGGGCTCTTCTTGGCCCCCAACACTCAGCCAGTCTCACTGCTTCAGGCTCTCACCTGCTTCTACCCAAGTGGCCCCGATTTTACACACTGAACCGTTCACGTCTCTTGGAGGGAAAATCTCGTCTTAGCTGCTTCTGATCCCAGGCCTGGCACTGATGCAGACCCTAAGCATTATTATATTTTATTTGATTTCAGAGAGGAAGGGAGAGGGAGAGAGAGAGAAATATCAGTGATGAGAGAGGATCATGGATCAGCTGCCTCCTGCACGCCCCACACTGGGGATCAAGCCAGCAACCCAGGCATGTGCCCTTGACTGGAATCGAACCCAGGACCCTTCACTCCGAAGGCTGATCTCTATCCACTGAGCCAAAGCTAAGACACCCTCCATGTCTTAATGACCTTGGGCCTTTCTGTTCAATAGCTGTAGAAAATACCCTGGGGCAAACCTACAAAAAGGGGGAAGAATTTCAGACTTGCTTTTGTATTGATTTTATAATTAAACTAGAGGCCCAGTGCATGAAATTTGTGCACAGGGGTGTGTGTACCTCAGCCCAGCCTGCATCTTCTCCAATCTGGGACCCCTCTTGATCAGGCTTAAACAGGCAGTCGGACATCACTCTCATAATCCAGGACTGCTGGCTCCCAACTGCTTGCCTGCCTGCCTTCCTGATTGCCCCTAACCACTTATGCCTGGCAACCTGATCACCCCCTAACCACTCCCCTGCCAGCCTGATTGATGCCTAATTGCTCCTCTGCCTTCCTCTACAGGGCTGGTCACCCATAACTGCTCTCCCTGCAGGCCTGATCACCCCTAACTGCCCTCCCCTGCAGGCCTGGTTCCTCCTATCTGCTCTCCCCTATAGGCCTGAGTCCCCCACAACTGCCCTCCCCTTCAGGCTTGATTGCCCCCAACTGCTGCCCTCCCCTGTTAGCCTGATCACTCACAAGTGCCCTCCCCTGCTGACCATCTTATTGCAGCCATCTTGTATCCACATGGGGGCAGCCATCTTTGACCACATTTGGGCAGCCATCCTGTGTGTTGGAGTGATGGTCAATCTGCACACAGTGGTACCTTGAGATACAAGTTTAATTCGTTCCGTAACCTTGAGGTGTGGGAAACTATGATATGCTCGAATCGCGGTAAACTGGTGGGTCGTGTGCAGCTGGCCGATCCGTGAGATTACTTGTATCTCAACTGTTGCTCGTATTTCAAAGCAAAAATCGCTTACTCGATGGCTTGTATCTCAAAAATCTCGTATGTTAGGGCACTCATATCTCGAGGTACCACTGTATTACTCTTTTATTAGATAGGATAGAGGCTTGGTGTGTGGGTGGGAGCCAGCTGGTTTGCCCTGAAGGGTGTCCCGCATCAGGGTGGGGGTTACCTTGGGGCAGGGGGTGGCCTGGGTGAGGGGCCTGTGGAGGTTTGCAGGCCAGCCATGATCCTCAGTGACCCAAATGGAGGCCCTAGTATCTGCAATTTGTTTATCTTCTACAATTGAAACTTCATAGCCTGGAGCAGAGCCAAGCCTTCTGCTCACTCTGTGGCCACAGCCATTTTCATTGGTATTTATTTATCTCCTATAATTAAAACTTTGTAGCCTTGAGTGGAGGCCTGGGCCAGCCAGGGTGTGTGGAAAGCTTGGCTTCCTCCATTGCCAGGGAAACCCAAGCCTCCTGCTTGCTGTAGCTCCACAGCCATCTTGGTTGGGTTATTTTGCATACTTGCTCCTGATTGGCTGAAGAAAGGAAGGAGGGAGGAAGGGCGGGAGGGAGGAAGGGAAGAAGGAAGAAAGGAGGGAGGGAGGGAAGGAGGGAGGGAAAACCAGGCAGTAAAGTCATCATAAGTTATTAACACATGAAAAAGTACCTATGTTTCTGAATGGAATTCTTTTTCTAAAACTCTCATGAAGGTCCACATTCATCTCAGAAATTAAAGCTGATGGGAGTTTTCTAGATGGAAGTGATCTATTTTTTGACAATTATAGCATCTTCATCTGAGGAGCTTCTAGAACTCAGAAAGGAGAGCTTCTGGCCCAAAAGCTATCTAGTTTTGATCCTACCACACTACATCCTATCTAAGAAAAGAGTAATATGCAAATTGACCATATCTCCCTCCTTCCTTTCTTCATTCCTCCCTCCTTCCTTCTTTCCTCCCTCCCTTCCTATCTCCTTCCTTCCTTCTTTCCTTCCTCCCTTCCTTTCTTCCTCCCTCCCTTCCTTCTTCCTTTTTATTTTTTGATTTGCAACTTGTTACAGTGGTACCTCGAGATACGAGTGCCCAAACATACGAGATTTTTGAGATACGAGCTGTCGAGCGAGCAATTTTTGCTTTGAAATACGAGCAACATTTGAGATAGGAGTAATCTTGCGGATTGGCCGGCTGCACACGACCCACCAGTTTACCTCGACTCCAGCATCTCATAGTTTCCCGTGCCTCAAGGTTACGGAATGAATTAAACTCGTATCTCGAGGTACCACTGTACTTTTCTTAAACTCTAAGTTTAAAAAGACAAACTTAACCTGGCCAGTGTGGCTCAATTGGTTGGGCATCAGCCCATGTTGTACCTAAAGTTTGATGGTTCAATTCCTGGCCAGGGCATATGCCCGGGTTGCAGTTTTGATCTCCAGCAGGGGGCGTGGCAGAGGCAGACCATAGATGATTTTCTCTCTCTCCCTCTTCCTTCTCTCTCTCTGAAAAACATTACAAATATTAATAAAGACAAGGAAAGAAAAACTCAACTTCTAATTACAGATGTCAGTCGTGTTAGCCACACTTCTGACTTCTAGGTCAGTGGTGGCCAACCTTTTGGATGTCACAGTCCACCAGTGGTCCATGGACCACCGGTTGGCGACCCCTGCTCTCCGTGGAGGTGGGCAAAGGGGAGGGACGTGGGGAGGGAAAGGGACTTTGCTTGGGGCGACGGTGCAGTGAGCAGAGGATGGCTGATTAAGGTGGAACCCTGGGACCTGAATGGCTTGGGGAACCTCCGTAAATTCAATAAAAGAAAAAAATGGCTGGGCCCTACCTGGTGTGGCTCAGTGGATAGAGTGTCGGCCTGCGGACAGAAGGGTCCCAGGTTCGATTCCAGTCAAGGGCACATGTCAGGGTTGCAGGCTTGATCCCCAGTAGGGGGTGTGCATGAGCAGCCAATCAATGATCCTCTTATCATTGATGTTTCTCTCTTCCTCTCGGAAAGCAATAAAAATACATTTCTTAAAAAATGGCATTGAACAGACCTAGGGAGGAGGATACTGATATTCATTATTGTCCTCCACCAAACTATTGGAGCTAAGTGAGAGCAAGCCACAATGGCCGGCCCGGCCCACAGAAGCTCAGGGAACGGCCCTCTACGGAAGCAGCTGGGGGAAAAACTGTCACGTTTCCTGCTGCCAATCTGATGCTGACAAATGGCGACGGCACGGGCATCCTCTTTCACGGAGAACAGCCCAGACGACCACGTGAACGAAGCCAATGGAACCCTCGGCTGGAATTCAGCCCCTGGGGTCTGGCGGGCTCCCCAGCTCCCGCGCAAACGATTTGTACACCTGTTGCAGACGAAATCAAATATGACAGGGGTACAAAGTCCGGGGATTAAAGCGATCTGCACTGAGCTCCCAAAGCCGAGGTAATTGCAGGTCTCAATGCCTCCTTTTGTTCGGCAAAGCTGCGTGTGAAATTTGACAAGAAAGTCCTCTTCTTGCCTTTTTTTTTTTTTGGCTAGGTGGAAATTCACCTGATTCTCTCTTTTCTTTTTGTAAAAAATATATATACTGATTGATTTCAGAGAGGAAGGAATAAAGATAAATAGAAACATCAATGATGGGAGAGTCATAGATCGGCTGCCTCCTGCATGCCCCCTACTGGGGATGGAGCCTGCAAACAGAGTATGTGCCCCAATGGGGAATTAAACCCTGACCTCCTGGTTCATAGACCGATGCTCCATCACTGAGGGACACTGTCCACCTGCCCCCATTTCTTCTTCACTCAGTGTTGATTTCATGGAAGGAAGTGGTGGTAGACCCATCAGTGGAGACTTTATTTACCTGGTAGGTTTGGGAACTACCTTTGATGACAAACTCTTTTACCTATTTTTTAAAAATACAATTTATTGATTTTTTTACAGAGAGGAAGGGAGAGGGAGAGAGAGGAACATCAATGGAGAGAAACATCCATCAGTCTCCTCCTGCACACCTCCTATTGGGGATGTGCCCGCAACCAAGGTACACGCCCATGAATGGAATAGAACCCGGGACCCTTCAGTCCGCAGGCCAATGCTCTAGCTCCTGAGCCAAACCAGTCAGGGCTACCTATTTTTTTTTTTTTAAATCCTGAGGTGGAAAGCTGGGGGAATGAGTGGAAAGTGGGTGTGGCTTAGGCCGGCCTGGAAGCTCACTCTGGTTTTCGTAGGGATGGAAAGAGAAGCCCCTCAGTGTGTCCTTGTCCCCTCTGAAGGGGAGGTGACTTCCTGTCGCGTGGCCCGCATGCACTGGGCTCTGATTGGCTATCCTTTTTGTTGTTGTTGTTCGTCCTCACCTGAGGTCATTTCCCATTGACTTTTAGAGAGAGAGAGACACAGAGAGAAACACTGATGACCAGGTCCGGCCGGGGAGGAGCCTGCCACCCTGGTCTTCGCCCACGACTGGAGTGGAGCTCGGGACCCTCTGTCCGCAGGCGGAGGCTCTATCCCCTGAGCAACACCGGCCAGGGCAGATTTGCTATGCTTCTCAGCCTGCCCGTGTGCTCCCGAATCCCTTTGATGTTGCCATAATGGTGTGTGTGATCTTCCATCACGGATGTCATCAAATGTTATTAAACGTAATAGAGATAAAACCAGGACATTATTGATTGGTTCTGCCGTGCAAACCTCCCACGCTGCCTCTGTGAGTGGTCTCCTTCTGGGGAAGCTGGCCGCATCCTTCCCATCATGCTCCTGCCCTCGGAACCACCGGCTTCAGAGCTTGCATTTGAGGCCCACATCAATCATATAATTAAGACGTCTTAAGGCAACGACAGCAGCCCCCTCCCCCGCCCCCCTCCCTCTGCGGGGCTGCTCTCCCGTCTGCCGCCGCGTGTTAATTCCCTCCCGCCTCCCTTTCATGTGGCCGGAATCCCCCCGCTTCTCTCTGCTCAGGGTTCTGGGTGGCGTATTTCCTGTTGATCCGGGTTTAACCAGATAGACCCCGATTTGGGTTTACACTTTTCTCCCTTATTCCTAAGATGAAAGGATGCTAACAAAGGAAGCCAGTCTTTTTATGTTATTACTAGAGGCCCCGGCATGGAAATGCATGCACTGGAGGAGGAGTCCCTTGGCCCAGCCTGCCCCCTCTCAGAGTCTGGGAGCCCTCAGGACAGAGGCGACCTGGTGATCGGGGGAAGGCGATGCCCCCATCACACCTCTGTTGCTGCCACTGCTGCCAGCGCAAGCCTTGGGCGGCTGGGGAACCAACATCCAAGGCTTGCCTGCACCTTGGCTGGCCTGGGCTACTGGGGGGCTGAGGGGAGTGGGGGCCTCCGGAGGCAGGTGTGCAGAGCGGCCTGACCTGCCTGGGGGTAGGTCCAGCCATCCCACATGCCTGCCGGCCCGGTGCGGCTGAGGTGACTGGATGCCGCCGTCTTTGAGGGTGTGATGATCAATTAGCATACTCCCTCCTTATTGGCTGTGGACACCGCCACCTTTGTGAGGGCATGACAGTCAATTAGCATACTCCCTCTTTATTAGATAGAATTATTATTATTTTGGTGAATCCTCCCCCGAAGATATTTTCCCATTGATTTTTAGAGAGAGTGGAAGGGAGAAGGAGAGACAGAGAGAAACCTCGATGTGAGAGGGACACATCAATTGGTTGCCTCCTGCTCCAGCCCAATCAGGGCCCCACCAGGAAGGAGCCTGCAACCCAGATATGTGCCCTTGACTGGAATAGAACCCGGGACCTTTTGATCCGAGGGCCGATGCTCTATCCACTGAGCCAAACCAGCTCGGGCAAGAAAGCCACTTTTCTCCTTTCCTAGACAGCTGAGCCATTCCCTTCAGAAATGATGCCCTGGTGATGCCAAACATTCGGATGGAAAAGGGAGAAGTGAGACAATCTTCCAGATGTGCCAGGGGGCCAGATGTTTGGTATCATGTGGGTAAAGCATCCAGAGCACTGACCTTTAAAAAGAAAATTCTCATCTGGGTGTCTCAGAGTCAGGCAAACACATACTATTTCCAATTCCCATTCCCTGTTTTTTTATTTATTTGGTTGGTTTTTGTTTGATTTTTTCCCTCCATAGTTTTATCAAATCCGGCAGTCTCTTTGTTTTCCTTGCCTTTCACCTTCCCAGTCATGCTACCTTAAAAAAAAATTATATATATATATATATATATATATATACATATATATATATATATATATATATATATATTTTTTTTTTATTGATTTCAGAGAGGAAGGGAGAGGGAGAGAGAGATAGAAACATCAATGATGAGAGAGAACCATTGATTGGCTGCCTCCAGCACACCCTACATTGGGGATTGAGATTGTAACCTGGGCAGGTGCCCTGACTGGGAATTGAACCACGACCTCCTGGTTCATAGGTAGATGCTCAACCATTGAGCCATGCCAGCCTCGCCCAGTCATGCTACCTTAACAATCCTAACATCTATATACAGAAGCATAATATGCAAATCGACCAGACAGTGGAACGGCTGGTCACTATGACGTGCACTGACCACCAGGAGCTGAAACTCCCACAGGAGCTGCCCCCATCCAGCAGGTCCCCCCCGAGGCCAGCAGGATCCAACTGTCCCATGGGGAACGGGGAACTGGGGGTGGGTGGTGGCGGACATAGGCGGTGCCAGGCCAAGGCAGGTGCTAGCGAGGGGGATCCCAATTGCCCCACCAGTCGCCCCACCCACAGAGGGAAACCAGGGTCAGCAGCAGGGGGTGGGGCTGGCCGCCAGCAGCTGGGAAGATTGGCCATGATTGCAGGCTAGGCCTCCAGACCCTACCTATGCACGAATTTCGTGTGCTGGGCCTCTAGTCTAATATCAAAAGAGGGACAGAATCCCGGAGGGAGATGTGGGAGGTGCCTCTGGGCTAACATCTGGGCAGAGTGGCCCTCTGGCTGCACTGCTAAGGGGATGTTTTCCTCTGGCACAGAATCGGCCCCTGTGGGCCTGCACCGGTACGTGCGCTGCCGGGGAAAATCTAACCTCCCTGCAGAAAAGCCTTCGCTTTCTGTCTGAACAGGGGTGGCCCCCGCTGAGCTCCAGACCAAATCTCACTCTGAAAACACAAGCAACAGATTAATCACCTTCCTGTCTTCATGCCTGGTGTTGAAAGCATACGGCTCTCGGCTTAAATACGATCGTAAAATGTCTCCACTCTAGGTTCTAGTTAGAGAATTATTTCATGAGATGTTGGCAATTCAGCATCTGCCAAAGGTTTGTTCAAACCTCTCGTAGTCATGTAGAACGTTGGATTTTTCTTTCTTTCTTTCTTTTTTTTTTTTTAACTAGCTGGGCCATTTAGGCCAGCTTCCTAGGCCAGGGGCTCCCCTGAGTGAGCCCAGTCACTGGCCAGGTCTGCAGGGAACCTGGGGACAAATGGTATGTCCTGTTTTTTCTAAAATAATAGTCAATACCAGAATTTTTTTTTTTTTTTTTTTTTACAAAAACCGTATAAAAAGACCCGGAACTGCTCTCTGATCTGAGTTTAGTTTCTAGAAGTGCTGTCGCTGAAAACAGGCACTATTCCTTTCTATGAGCAGAAAAGGAAAACCGTTTGCCCCGTCAGAGCCTGTCCTCTTCGAGGCCAGCTCCCTGGCAACGGTGATCACCTGTTGGTTGCAAGGCCCTTTAGCCCAGTGATCCCTTTCTGTGTCGCTCTCTCTCCCTCTCTCCCCGCCCTGCTCCTCGTGGTGGCCAGGTTCCCGTCACCAGGCCATTCTGGTTCCTTCTCTCTCCTCTCCTCTGCACACTGTTTGCTTCCGCCTCCGGGAGGACTTTCTGGATCACACATACCTGACCTCGGCCATCCTTCCCTTAACCCCAGAGCACGCAAGTCCAACCCCCAGGCTCACGCGGGCCCAGTGAACAAGGTGTGAGTGTGCGGGGCCACAAAACAACAGAAGCGTCCATGTTCGTAGGAACGTGGGGTTTTTTCGATAGAGACCTGCTGAATGCAAAGGGCTCAGAGAAATGAGTCGTTGTAACATAAAATCATAGGACGTTTTAATAAAAATTAATGTTTCCTTGAACATTAACTTACCAGACACTGAATAACTGCATAAATGAATAAGAGTGACGCAAATAAACCTATTTTTCTTGTTCTCCGAAAGCGACATATTTCCTGTTGCGCACACCAGACAAGTCAGTCCAAGGCTAATAATGTGGCTAAAATATTCGCCGCTGGTATTAGTGGAGGGAAATGGTGCGCCTGCACGTAACGGGTGTAACGGATGTAACGGAAATGAATGTAACTTGATGACAGTCATCGGTCATTAGCGAACCTTGGAGTTCGTTATTAATAATTACGTATAACAGAATATTGTAAAAATTAAGTCACAGAATTTTTATTAAAACATTTCTTACATACCCGTTATATTGTCTGGGGCGCAAAAATATGGGTTGGGGCACGCGAGTTTGACATGCTTGCTCTGAACGCTGCTTGCTTCGGCCTAAGGGGATGACTTTCTAGATAATGCATACCTGACCTCAGCCATCCTTCTCCTCATCCTAGAGTTAACCCTTCCCGCCACCTCAGCGATCTACTACTGCCATAAACTCTGTATCCCGGCGTCGAGAGTCTGAGAAACATCAGAAATCATGGAGGGACGTCCTTAACCCACACACACAGAACTGACCACACAGAGGAAGGAAGTAAAAGCAGAGACGCATAATCTGGGTTTTCTGCACACTGTCCGGGTCACTTTGTGGCCCACACCCCGGCCCAGCTCCCCCTCAAATCATGAATCAGTAAGCCAATTGCCCTCTCTCCTCTCACATGTTTTCTTACCACTACTCAGTGAATGGGACTCCGTGGTCCATCTCCTAATGGAAATGGCTACTGGATTGGCTTAGGCACACAGAGTGCAGGGAGGATGGAAAAGGATATAAGAACAAATAACTGTGTATGTGAGCCCACATCACGCTGGAAACTCCCTCCCTCACCCCATCCCACTTCTCTCCCCTCCACCCCACCTCCAGGTGTCTGCCTGGCTAGACAGAGAGAGGTGGGGGCAATTAGAAAAGGTTTCAGCCCATTTTTAAACGGACCAATAAGAGACTGCAACACCTACGTGATGTATGAGGAAACAGATGACCAAATAGTACTCAGCCAATGAGGAACCGGGGGAGGGACTGAATAAATAGGCTGTGATTGCTACACCGGACACCTCTCTAGAACATATTAACAGTCTCATTTTACCTCACTTCTGTCTCCGAGTCCGTTCTTTGAATTCAGCCAGGTGAGCAGTTCTCACAGGAAGTCTATTTATTTTTTTAAATATGTTTTATTGATTTTTTACAGAGAGGAAGGGAGAGGGACAGAGAGTTAGAGACATTGATGAACGAGAAACATCAATCAGCTGCCTTTTGCACACCCCCTACTGGGGATGTGCCTGCAACCAAGGTACGTGCCCTTGACTGGAATCGAACCTGGGACCCCTCAGTCCATAGGCCGACGCTCTATCCACTGAGCCAAACCGGTTTCAGCTATCACAGTAAGTCTCTAAAATGGAAATAGAATCCAATACCTTAGATCTGGGGCTAACATGATTGATTTCTCGTTGCCACCATGTACAGAGGAATGCAAGAAGCATTTGACCATGAATCACATCTTCTGTTTTAAGTTTACTCCCTTCTTTCTTTTAAAATTTATTTGTATTGATTTCAGAGAGGAAGGGAGAGGGAGAAAGAGATAGAAACATCAATGATGAGAGAGAATCATGGATCACTGAGCCACGCCGGCCGGGCTCAATGAATTGCTTTTATTTTTGTCAACAAACTGTGTCATTTACCACAGTCAGAAAACTGTTCTGGTGGGCCTTGATCAGAGCTCCCACAAATCAGGTTAATTGGTGATCAACAGAGCTTTTTCTGCCTGTAATGAGGCCTCCCTGCCCAAGGCAGAGCCTACCTCTCAATGAGGGACTTGCTTTTTCCTTCGTCTGAACTCTTTGATCACTTAAGGAAAAAAAAAATACCAGTAGGAACAACCACCGGGAATGTCATTGTTTTTTAATTGCCTGATTACCAAACGTGGGAGATAAAAGATAGATGTGCTCAATTAATGACATTTACATAGATTAGCATCACTAACAAGCCTCATTAGGAGCTGCTGGTATTTGTTGAGATGGTCTCCCCTGTCATTTGCTCTCCCCCGGTGGTGTGATCGAATGTACCTTTAAGATGAGGAGACACAGCCTTCTCTTCTAGTTCCATTTATCACACAGCAAGGCATTTTATTTTATTTTTTAAAATATATTAAAATATATTTTATTGATGTTTTACAGAGAGGAAGGAAGAAGGAGAGAGAGTTAGAAACATCAATGAGGGAGAAACATCCATCAGCTGCCTCCTGCACACCTCCTACTGAGGATGTGCCCACAACCAAGGTACATACATGCCCTTGACCGGAATCGAACCTGAGATCTTTCAGTCCACCGGTTGACGCTCTGTCCACTGAGCCAAACCGGTTTGGGCACATCTTATGCTTTATTATAGATTTTATAGACACCTTCCTGGATTAATCACAAGCAAGCACGTCTGTGCTCACCTAGGGGAACATCAGAGAGCCCCTTTCATTCACCAATCACCTCTCCTATGTCTCACACTTTATTTATTTTTTACTTTTTAAATATATTCTTATCGATTTCAGAGAGGAAGGGAGAGGGAGAAATAGAAACACCAATGATGAGAGGGAATCATTATTGGCTGCCTCCTGTACCCCCCGCCCCCTCTATTGGGGACTGAGCTCACAATCCCAGGCATGTGCCCTTGACCAGAATCGAACCCAGGACCCTTGAGTCCACAGGCCGCCCCTCTGTCCACTGAGCAACACTGGCTAGGGCCCAATATCTCATGCCCTTAACCTGCCAATAGCCCGGGGAAGGCAGGAATAGAAGCATTGTCACGGTGCACCGAAGCGAAGGCTCAGGATTTAGGTGAAGAGCCCAGGGTCACGCAGACTCTGAATGTCAAGTCTATGTTCGCTGCATAACCTCGTGCATCTAGAAAGAGAATTCCCTAGTATGCTGAGCAGAAGCACACGTTCAGGATAACCTACAACGAACCAGTGTAGTTACGAGGTTCAAAGTGTGGGTTCTGTATTTTGACTCCCTGGGTTTTGATCTTGACCCTCACTAGCATTTGAACTTGAAAAAATTACTTAAGCTCGGTGCCCCTCACTGACTGATTCCTCTATACAATTGGTGTTATAATAGTACAGAGTTCATATGAACAATGCTTCGCACACAGTAGGTGCTCAATAAATGTTACTCATCTTCTGAGAAAAAAAATGAAATTCATGTTTTGTTCTGAAATCAATACATGCTACTTTTAGAAAACAAGAAAGAAGCAGAAAATGGATGGATCAGTTCCATTTAGTTTCACTATACAGATAATCACTATTTCTTACATTGCTAAGTATTTAAAACATAATTGTGATTTCATGAGAATATGTAATATATACACATGGAAAAGTCACGTGTACTTTTTCTGATTATAAAAATAATACCTAATTATTGTATGAAATTTAAAGAGTAAATGAAAGAACCATAGCTCTTTGTTTTTAATTATAAAAGCTATCTGTGCCCTAGGCCAGTGGTGGGCAAACCACGGTTCAGGAGCCACAAGCGGCTCTTTGGTCCCTTGAGTGTGGCTCTTCCACAAAATACCACGGCCTGGGCGAGTCTATTTTGAAGAAATGGTGTTAGAAGAAGTTTAAGTTTAACAAATTTGTCTCTCAAAAGAAATTTCCATCGTTGTCCTGTTGATATTTGGCTCTGTTGACTAATGAGTTTGCCAACCACTGCCCTAACCAATTTTGCTCAGTGGTTAGAGTTTCAGCCTGTGGACTGAAGGGTCCCAGGTTCATTTCTGGTAGGGCACATGCCTGGGTTGCAGGCTCTATCCCCAGTAGAGGGGCGTGCAGGAGGCAGCCAATTAATGATTCTCTTTCATCACTGATGTTTCTATCTCTCCCTCTTCCTTCCTCTCTGAAATCAATAAAAAATATATATTAAAAAAGCACTCTTTTAGAAAAAAATCTATGACCATTATAGCAGATTAAAATACTTTGTAACATTGAGAATTCAGTTCAATAGAATAATTATTATTTACACTTGATGTATGTTACTCTAGACATTTTATGGTATGTATTTTACATATATAAATTACTTGAGCTCTAGAGAAAAATATACTATGTATATAAATATTTATACTTAAGCATTAATTATACAGCAAAATCTGTGAGTTCCAACTCAAAGGTGGTATGGAGAAGGGCAAAGTGGCAGAGATATTTGCCATGGGGGGTTTATGGATCCTTTCCAATGGAAACAAATACCACAGCTAATGAAATGGCTGTCCGATATGACATTTAACTCTGCAGAAAGTCATTACTCAAATTCCTTGGGAGTGATAGCAGACATGCAGTCCTCCAGGTAACTCTGTTTTGTGGCTGAGAAACAAAATTTGTTTTTAATCTAATGATTCCCTGGACACGTTTTTGCAAGCTGTTGAGCCATGGTTAGAGTTTCGTGTGTTTTTTTAAAACACAGATTTTAAAGAAAATGATAAGAGGAATTCCATTTTTTCAATGTTAAAGAAATCAGAGTGTTTTTAAGGTAACAGCTGGTTATTTTTACTTCTGTATTCCCAGGACTGGCTTAATGTATATTTACTGGAATGGCTGTTTCAAGTAAGACATCATCTGTAAAGTGCCGTGATATCTTTATTGTCCTGTTTGGATGATAAAATTAAAATACATATGGCTGCAAAATTTCCCACAGTACGAACATGCTCAACTCCGAAGGTGAAAACAGCTCTAAAAGCGAGTTACTGGGAACCCGCTTTGTGTCTTTCATTTCAGCACCACTGCGCAGCCGCGAGAGTAGACACTCCAAGAGTTCGCGCCTTCCTCAAAGCTCTGCCTGAGCAGGCAGCCATGCCACCCGAGTTCACCAGCAGGACTTCGTGATACACCCACGACTTTGAATCCCACCTCAGGGTCTACAGTCAGAGAACGCATCAATGCCAAAGCGACTGGGGCCTTCTGGTCAACCGCCTCCTGATCTCTCTTACTCTAGTTTTTTCTTAATATATATACTATATATATTTTTTATTGATTTCAGAGAGGAATGGGAAAGGAGAGTGAGAAACATCAATGATGAGAGAGAATCATCGATCAGCTGCAAGTCCCCCACTGGGGATCGAGCCCACAACCCGGGCATGTGCTGTGACTGGGAATTGAACCCTGACCTCCTGGTTCATAGGTTGATGCTCAACCACTGAGCCACGCTGGCCGGGCTCTCTCACCCTAATTTTTCACTTGTACAAATACTCTCTTTCTACTAACGAAAAACACATTATGTTGCAATCAATGTGCTTCTCTAGGAATACTGCAGAATAATAATAAAAAAAGGGTCATAAAATCCGATTGACATAATCACTTTAGTGGATCTAGGATTTCACACGGGTGCAGTAAATCTTTTTATTTTTCTGTTAGATGCAGTAAGTAGTTTTCGGCGATAGACGTTATCCCCAGGATTGCTATATATTATGCAAATGTGAACAAATATGTACAACATGCCACCACTTGAAATTAGCTTGCCTCTCTAATTAGTTATCTAATAAAAACAGCCATCCTTAATCTCAGGCTGGAGTGTCCAAGGTGGATACAGAAAAACCTCCTTTTCTAATTACTATTTTATTGAATGATCAGTTGCAAAAAGAAAAACAAAAATAAGAAGAAACTATTTAAATTTTCTCATTAAAAAAACCTACTTAGAAAATAAAACCATACACTTTTCTAGAGCCTTAAGGAGCTAAATTTACTTAAAGTCACTCACCTAAGATTAGGACCTAATTCTCCTGGCTCCCTGACAGTTGCACTTTAAAAGAATATACATATATACTAGGGGCCCAGTGCATGGATTTGTGCGCTGGTGGGGTCCCTCGGCCTGGCCTGCATCCTCTTGCAAGCCGGGACCCCTTGAGGGAATGTCAGAGAACCGGTTTTGGCCTGGTTCACACAGGCCAGGCGAGGAACCCCACTGGTGCACCAATCTGTGCACCAGGCCTCTAGTATGCATATAAGATCTTTGGTTAATCTATTTCCCCACTCCCATCCCCTTTTTCTCTGAGATTCATAAGTCTGTTCCATGTTTCCATGCCTGTGCATTGAGCGTCTGACCCCTGGTGGTCATTGTGCATCATAGCTACCAGCCAGTCAGCTGCTCAGCCAATTTTTAGGCTTTTATATATATAGATATATTTTATTGTTTTCAGAGAGGAAGGGAGAGGGAGCGAGAGAAAAATTAATGATGAGAATCATGGATCAGCTACCTCTTGCACTCCCCCTTCTGGGGCTTGAGCTGGCAACCCAGGCATGTGCCCTGACCAGAGAAGATGAAACTGGCTGGGAAGTTTAACGCTGTTGCAGGAGAGATTCCCTTCTTTATATTCATTCCGATTTGTTGGTGTGTGTGTGCAGATGCCAGTAGTCCACAGATTGGACACGTTTCATCAGTAGTGTTACTAGGTGAGCAATGCGATATACAGCTTTTTATAACACAAGACTCACCAATCTCCAAGTGGCCCCCCCAAATCTATCTATAGAAAACCCTAATAGGCAAATCAACTGGACTGCGGTGAAATGACTGGAGGAATGACTGGTCGCTATGATGCACACTGACCACCAGGGGGCAGGTGCTCAATGCAGGAGCTGCCCCCAGCCTACAGGCCCCAGCCAGCGGTGGTGGTAGGGGGCGGGGCCAGGCCAGCCAAGGTGAGTGTGAGTGCTCCCCTCCCCCCCCATCCCCCTGCCAGTCGCTCCGTAGAGGGAGGCAACTGGCAGCAGCGGAGGGGGGCAGGGATGGTGAGGGGTGGCATCAGGCCAAGGTTGGTGCGAGCGGGTCCCTGGTCACTCCACTAGTCACCCCACAGATCAGCCCTCATCTCCGGCTAGGCCCAGGGACCCTACCCATGCATGAATTTTGTGCACCGGGCATCTAGTTCAATAATATTAAATTATAATATTCTAAGAAGGATTTATCTAGATTGGAAGACTTGCCTTAGCTGGTTTGGCTCAGTGGATAGAGCATAAGCCTGTGGAATGATTCTGGTCAAGGGCACATGCCCGGGGTTATAAGCTTGATCCCCAGTGTGGGGCATGCAGGAGGCAGCCAATCAATGATTTAGTTTCATCATGGATGTTCCTATCTCTCTCTTTTTTCCCCTCTCTGAAATCAATAAAAAACATAAAAAAAGATGGGAAGACTCAAAAATTCAATTCAAGAGAAATAGCTGAGAAACTATAATGGCAGGATGCCGGAAGCTAATTCTAGCGTGTCATAAGGTGTCATAAGTGCAAGAAGTTTCATCGAAAGGCTGATGGAACCTTGGGGACTGCCTGCTGGACATGGCTAAGGGCATTCCCCACACTAAAGATTTGCACAGATGATTGCTTGCTGCCAGACAGCTCAGGGCATTTCAATCTACATATTACTGCCTCCTGCTGGCCAAACACCTGAACAGCCATAGGCAGTTCCCCAGTCTGGATTCTGTACACTACACCTTGCCTTTCATCTGCGTATCTACTTTGCCTTAAGACAGTGGCTGGCCAACCTGCGGCTTGCAAGCTGCCAGGGTTTGCTGCTCTGCTAACTAATGAGTTTGCCAACCACTGCCTTAGGACAATTTATGCTAATAAAAAGGAAGGGGTCCAGAGAGACAGGAGAACTTAGTGCCTATAGACAAGCTCCTCTGATTCCCCAAAGTGCCTTCCAAATTTGTGTTTTGTCTCTGGATTCTTTTTTTTTTCCCCCCACGCTCCGCTTCCCCTGTCTCTGGATTCTTGAATAATTTACACACAGGCCTTCTCCACATCCCTGAACCCTCCTGGATGCTGGACGGGAAGCCCCGGCAGTAGGAGGCTAGTTTTGAACAAATTCCGTCAGGAGATGCTAAGTGAGTCTTTGTGTCTTCTGGTCCTGGGTCGGCCTCCCAGCTCTTTCTCTTACTAGATGTGCGATCTGAAAGTGTCACTCAGGTCCCTGAGACTCAGGTTCCTCATCTGGAAAATGGGAGAGTAGTGATGCCATGTGAGAGTGTTATGATGAGGATTTCACGAGAGAGTGTGTATAGAATGCTTAGCACAGCTCATCCGATAATATGATTCATTCATTTAAATACTAGCTACTAATAAGTAACCACGGACGGCTCTCTGTAGCCAATAGCTGGTATTAAAATAATTATTAGGATATATGAGACAATCCAGACTGCACGTTACCATGGATACGCTGGTGGCACAACACTGTAGACTGCAAACGCAGGGGCCAGCTTTCTGCTGACAAGGAGGGTGGTCCTGACACATGCCTCCACCCCCGTATAGGTGAGGGGAAGGGGGTTCAGAGATGACATCTGATTTAGAGGCTGAACATGGTGCCTCAGGAGCTGGAGTTTCAAGTGTGTGAATGTCACTTGAGTGTGAAATTCTTTAAAATCCTTCCATGCATCTGCTCCTCCGTTTTGGATATTTTGAAAAAAAACAAAACAACACATCACCAATTTGACAAGTTTTCTCAGATTCTTGGGACCCTTAAAAGCTGACTCCGAGTACGATGCAATTAAGAGAAAAATCACTCAGAATGTTGCAAAATGACCCCAACCAAAAAACAAAGGTTTAATTTCATCCGGGAATTCCTTAATGAATGATGTTTGAGTGGGGTTCAGCTCCCCAGCCACATCCCCCCATCCTGCCCGCCATTTGGGCAGGCTGTTTAAGCCTGAGGGCACCTCTTAGCTCCACGCTGGCAGCCACATTGTATGCTGAACAGAACAGCAATTATAGCAGCAAAGAGCGCTTTCATTCCCAGGACACTCACTCCCTCCCTCCCAACGGCTCATCCCGGCTCTTTGTTTTATTGTGTTCTCGCAAAGTCTAAAGAAAGCCTGGATGTGCTGTGCCTTGGACAACCACAGAGGCCTCCCCTGCTTCTACCTGGCCGTAGGTTCAGCACCGATGCCTGCAATTGCGCTTTCTAACCAAAGATCTCGGCAGAGCGGAGGGACCCAGGGACCCTTCAGTCCGAAGGCTGAGGCTCTAACCACTGAGCAAACCCGGCTGGAGCAGGTGGCGAATACTGTGTGTGTGTGTGTGTGTGTGTGTGTGTGTGTGTGTGAAGAACCAGAGGCACACACACACGGGAAGGGAACACAAGCTGTTGTCTGAATAGACAGAGCGAGCTCGAGGAATTTAAATTCACAAAAATAAAGAGGCTGCGATGGAAGGATTTTGTCTCCAGCCTGGAGTTCTCTCCCTTATATCTTCTCCATTATCTGTTTACTCTTACCCCAATGGCTGCAGTAAAACCCATTCTTCACTTAAACACATTTCATAGGTGGCATTTATACAGTTACATGTCAACGCGTTCTTCGAGTTATTTTGTTGCAAAATCGAAAACCTAGCAGGACAAAAGAGCATATTAGCCAATGGAGGGCTGTTTGCAGATTTAAGCTCTAGCCACTTCTCCATATGTGGGTTTTTCTTTGAAGCCTTGACCCAAATCAACCCGATTCAGAAAAAGTGCATTTAAAACCATCCTCTTTGGAGTGGATACAAAAACATCGGCTCACTTATATTTGAAAAAATAAAACAACATTAACACTTTAAGGCACTTGTGAGAACACAAAGTCTTACATTAACCTTGGTCTTGCCTTCATTGAGTGTGCTGAGAAATACCCAAATGTTAACGCAATTCAAAGCAGTCAATGCAGGAAGTTGAGTATCAATTATTGATGTTCAGGGCCAGTTTGTTTGTATCACAGAAATGTAACTCAATTTAACAGGCATTTCTTGAGTGCCTACGTGACCCGAGCCAGGCCCCTGGGATTCCTGACGGTGGGGAGACTCTCCAACAGAATCAGACGCGTTCTGCGGGAAACCCGGAAATTTCTGCGGGAAAGCTGGAAGCCCGCACTGGGGAGG
>PVJN01026626.1:0-28840 GCA_004026805.1 Lasiurus borealis | reverse complement strand
GGAGACTGTCCCCTGGGGGGACTTGCTGGAGCACTTACCTGCCCCGGGGACACCCTTCCACAGAGATGGATGTTGGAGAAATGTTAATCGTTCTTCAAGGATATATTAATTTTTAAATTCTACCCATCCCACTATAACCTCCATCGGCTCTTTTGCACAGAGATTCCATTGCTCTGGCAAAATTCTCCACCGTGCCATCGATTTTCTGGACCACGTGAATCGTGGTTATTTGAAAGTCTCTGGATCACCTGTGTGTCTGCTTCTAGGATGGAGGTACATTTTGGGCCCTGATGATGAGTTTCTCATCAGAGAGGAATTGACTTAGCCTTTTGTTTTTATTTTTTTAAACATATTTTATTGATTTTCAACAGAGAGGAAGGGAGAGGGACAGAGAGCTAGAAACATTGATGAGAGAGAAACATCAATCAGCTGCCTCCTGAGCGCCCCCTACTGGGGATGTGCCCACAACCAAGGTACATGCCCTTGACTGGAATCGAACCTGGAACTTTTCATTCCACTGAGCCAAACCGGTTTCGGCTGAAAGCTGCTTTTGCCAACTCAACCCCCTCCTAGCGCCTCCCCTCCTGGGGTTCTCACTGTGATCTGGGTTGAGTTCCAGAGTTTGTGCTCTTCGATGGGTCTTGGATTCCAAGTTTGTTTCCCCAGCCCCAGCTGCCTTCTTCAGTCTCTGCTCAGCTTTGGGGTCTCTGGGCTGTGCTTTTTGCTCAGCCCGTCAGTACCCCAGCAGGTGCTGTTTATGAGTCAGCAGATGCCTCATGTCAAAGCGTTCTGGAATTTTTTATATATATATTTAAATATATTTTATTGATTTTTTTACAGAGAGAAATGGAGAGAGATAGAAAGTCAGAAACATCGATGAGAGAGAGACATCAATCAGCCACCTCCTGCACACCCCACAGTGGAGATGTGCCTGCAAGCAAGGTACATGCCCTTGACCGGAATCGAACCTGGGACCTTTCAGTCTGCAAGCCGACACTCTATTCACTGAGCCAAACTGGTCTCAGCGGTTCTGGAATTTTTAACACGATGTGCTTCTCTTCTCCCAGGCATCTTGGGCCTCAGGTCCTGCTGGCCTGGGAATTCTGGGCTCTAATCTTGTCTCCCAACACCTGAACTTCCAGGCAAGTTTCCAGCTTCTGATCCACCACTGTGGCTGGGGTCTGAGCCTCTTTGCCCCGTGCCACTCAGGAGTCAGCAGGCCTCAAGGGGAAGAATAACACCAAGGTCCCGCCCATATGCTCCCTGTCCTTCGGGGATCCTGACCTCTCAGATGCTGGCTGCCTGCAGACCGAGGGCTTTCGGACTTTGTCCAGCTCTTTGCTGGAGGAGCTACGCCGATGTTACCGGAGGTGGCAGCCCCTATCCACTCTGCCGGAATGTTAGCTCCGTGAAGGCAGGGACCCCTGTCTCCGTCACCACTGTGGTCCCTGGCTGGCCTCCTCCACAACACCTTCACTGCCACCCAGGCCTGGACATTTCCAGATTGTCTGCCTCCAGTCCGCAGCTCCGTTCTGCGCTCTTCCTCTGGTTATCTCCAGTGACTATTATTACACAGACACTCAACACATCCGAGCTCTTGTTTTCCTCCCAAACCTGCCCCTCCCGCAGGCCGCCAGCTCAGGAAGAGGCATCTCCTCCACCCACCGACCGCTCATGTCAGCAACCCAGTGACAATTGGCCCACCTGCGACAATTCCCTCTCCTTCCCTTCCCCTCCGCCCTCCCTGTGTTGCCGATTCCACCTCAAAATGTCATATGAACTCATCCGGTTCTGTCCTCTCGCCACAGCCCTGTCCCAGGATGGCTTCCCTCCCCTCGCTCTTGGGCAGTCTCCTCACATTCCTCCCCAAAGCCAGGCTGGCCCGGGTCCAGCCTGCTCGCCAGCCGCCCTGTGAGCAGAATGACCCCTGGAAACAAAGACCCGGTTATGTCATTGCTCTGCATAGCACATGCGAGAAAGCTTTGGAGACAGACCCTCACGGAGCCCCCGCCCCTCCTCCCAGTCTCCACTGGCCTTCCTCTTGCCCTTGTCCCTTCTTAGGGTCCGCATCTCGAGGCCCCCACACAAGCGCTTTTCCTGCCACCGAGCCCCCTTCTTCTCCCACGTCTGCCTCTTTCCTGCTCATCCTTCAGGTCTCAGCTGAGTGTCTCCTCCGCACAGGGGCTCCCCTGACCCCCAGTGTTGGGTTGGTGCCTCTGTGGACTAGCCGCCGTGACCTCCTGCCCTCTGTTCGTAACGCTCAGTACATTGAAATTGTACAATCATCCAAGTGTTTATTGAATACCTTTCTCACCTCCTAGACGCGATTCTCCCGGAGGCCAGGGACTGTGTTTGCCTTCGTCACCACTCTGTCCCCAGCACGAACCAGCCAAGTGCCTGGAACATCTCAGAGAAACTGAGTAAGTGAATGAAACATCGGCACGTTTTCAGCCACCCTCTGCCACCCAGCAGAAAGCAACGCAGAGCCCTCCGCAGCGAGAGGGTGGCTGGGCGGGGGTGTTTAGTACGCAAGTGTCTGAGCGTGTAACCATAAAAATAAGAAATCCTAAATAGCCGTCTAATGCAGTCTTCTCATTGCCGAGTTTAACGCACTGGCCGGGAGTCAGCAGATCTGGGTTCCAGTCCCAGGCCTGGCACAAATCATGACAAATAGCGTATTTACAATGCTTCACAGTTTACAAGGCATTTTCACAGATAGGATCTCATTAAACCTCCAGCGAGCAGCGGCTTTTAGAGGCCTGTGGGGAGGGAGGAGACGAGGAAATGAGCTGGGTTCCAGCCCTCCCCACGTGATCTCGCAGGCAAGTTTCCTCTTTGGGCTCATCTGCATGACATAGGGGTCCAGGGAGATGGTCCTTAAGGTGCGTCTGTGGGAATTTAGAACTCAAAACCCAGGACTGCTCCCTCAGAAAGCCCGGTAGCAGGGCACACCCCGGAGGAAAACTGTGGGTGCCCCAGTCAGCTGTCCACATGACAGCGGGACAGACACCAGCAGCGTCTGTGATTAACCGGGGAGCAGGTGCCAGGGAGCAGCAGTGAGGGGCTGGGGAGGATGGTGGGGAAGGAGAAGCCCAGCTAGGCCTGAGTGTCCAGTCATATCCGTCTTAAAGAGCCAGGACCTCATAGTCTTTTTTCTTTTTAAATATATATATATTTTTTTACAGGGAGGAAAGAAAAGAAGAGATAGAGAGTTGGAAACATCGGTGAGAGAGAGACATCCATCAGCCGCCTCCTGCACGCCCCATACTGGGGATGTGCCTGTAACCAAGGGACATGCCCTTGACCGGAATCGAACCTGGGACCTTTTAGTCTGCAGGCCGATGCTCCCTCCACTGAGCCACACCGGTTTCGGCAGGACCTCGTAGTCTTGCTGAGAAGCCAAAAACCCCTCCCAGAACTGGTGCCCTTTCTCCACCAGCGGTCCCCCCCCCCCCAGGCGTGTCACCTTGACCTTCTGGGCTGTGCTCACTCACAGAGTGCGGAGGCTTCTCGGTGGAGAAGACCTGGGTCAGAAATGCCCAGAGAACCCGGAGGCAGCGCTCGGACCTGGACCCAGCTCACTTCGACCTGTGCTCACTCACAGCAGCAGTGCCTGAAGTCCTGGTGGGACCTGGGGCACCAGGGCCCCCTCTGCCAGTCTCCAAGGGGCAGGAGCACCACAAGCTAGCGCCACACAACAACGGGTCCTGGAGCTTTCCTCCCGCATCCCAGCAGTTCTCTGTCCTATAAGCTTGTCCCTCCCCCCCATCCCCACCCCCATACACTTTTTGTGGAGCGTCCTGGGGTCATTGAAAATGGGGGCCTGGTGTCTGGGCAATTCAGAGGGGGCTCCGCAGAGCCTTGGGAAATATACGGCCATTCTGCGGGGCCAGCCTTGAGTGAAAGTCAAGGCGGGGAGGGGCCTCTTGTAGGAGGTGGAGTGGCACCAGGTGTTAGACCCGGGGGGTCAGACCAAACCTGGGCTCAGCAGCCTCGGAACTCGGGTTCTGGCCAGGAAAGAATTCAGAGCCAAGACCCAAACTGCAAGAGAGCCATAGGAGATGGTCTTTCAGGTTCTTCTCTGGAAATGTAGAACTAAAACGCCAGGACTTGTCCCATCACGAAGCCCAGGGCTGCCATCTCTGTGATTTAATCACAGGTCACAGAGGCAGGCAAGATCCCCTGAAGAAGTGGGCTTAGGAAGCAAGTTCTAGAGGTAAAGGAAGGGCAGCCAGGAGCTCGGGCAGAGGGAAGGCAGTGGAAGGCCAAGGTACCGTAAGGCGCTTTTTAAGGGCGGAGACTTCAGGGGGTGGGGATCCCGGGGGAAGATCTCGATAGAATGTTCAGCAGTTTTCCAGGTGTGTCCTTTCAGAGGCGTGGTCTCCACTGACTGGCCAGCCGGTGCCGGGGCAGGGGGTCGTTATTCAACGCAGCTGGTCCTGAGGTCAGCGGTGGCTGGTTTTGTGGCTTTATCGGGACCTGCAGCTGAAACACAACTTGAGGCCTAGATGTTGTCTCGAGGGAAGAAAGGTCAGGGGGTCTAGAGGAGGAAAAGTCACCCCCTGGCGAGGTCCCACCTTCCATCCTGGTGACCTCTGTACCCGGCCCAGTGACCTTGCTCCGCTCCTATCTGTCTAACTGGCCACCGCAGGGCTACAGGGAGGATCTGGTTGTTCACGTGGCTCCCCCTCCCCAAGGTTAATAGGCTCCCCGAACCAGGCAGGGGCAGTGCTCCCCGTTGGAGCCCCTCGCTCCCCTTGGTGGCGTGGACCTCCTCATGGCCCTTCTTTTACAAACTCTGGACCCAGCTTCCCTTCGGATTTTTTAAAATAAAAAAAAAACAGTCACATTGACAGCTTCTCGCTTTTCCTCCTCAGCTAGAACAATTTTACATTCCCCTCAGGCAACGTGAATGGAGATTAAAATTTAAAAGAAGAAGAAAAAAGATCTCTTACGAGAAGGTAGAAAAAAAACGCACAAAGATTTAAACTTGAAGATATTACTTCTCCCTGATTTCCCTCTGAGTGAATCTTTTCATCCCCCAATGAACATCCTTCTCCTCTTCTCACAAGGCCTCTGTCTCTCTAACGGTACCCCACGCCACCCCGGATTTCCGGGTGCTGAGTAATAAGGCATTTGGGTGGCTTCCGTCCCTGGTTCACCGGAGGCGAACTCTAAATCCTTGGGGCTTCGCAGGTGATACGAGTGTGTCGTTGTTATGCAAGCGGGCGGCTCAGACCTCGCCTGAGCTTTTTTCTCTCTGATGAGATGACTCAGGAGGGGGCCAGCCATCTGATCCCAGGGCTGGGATTGGAATGAGATGACATCAGCTCAGGCTCTGGGGAGGGAAGGGGCTGGGATGGCGTTCAATCACAGGGCCCGTGATTCAGTCCGGAATGTTGACGTGATGAAGCCCCCAGGCACATGCTGTAGACACCAGTGCTCAGGTGAGCTCTTCCTGTTAGTGACGCGTCGGTGGCCCAGGAGGGTGACATCCGAGGACACGGCAGCTTCACCTTGGAGAGCCTCTGAGACCTCGCTCTAGGTGTCTCCTCATTGGCTGGTCCCGATTTGAACCCTTTATCATAAAACTGTGGTCCTGCCGAAACCGGTTTGGCTCCATGGATAGAGCGTTGGTCTGCGGGCTGGAGGGTCCCAGGTTTGATTCTGCTCAAGGACATGTGCCTTGGTTGCGGGCACATCCCCAGGAGGGGGTGTGCAAGAGGCAGCTGATCGATGTCTCTCATCAATGTTACTAACTCTCTGTCCCTCTCCCTTCCTCTCTGTAAAAAAGCAATAAAACAGATTTCAACAACAACAAAACTGTGGTCCTAAGCCTAGCGCTCCCCTGAGTTCTGTGGGTTGTTGCCGTGAATTATCGAACCCACGTGGATGGATAGTGGCCACGTGGAAGCGTGGGTAGCCTGAGAACCCCAGAGTTGGTGGCTGCTGTCTGACGTGAGGGGAGTCTGAGGCAGGACTCTGCCCTTGGCCTGTGACATCTGCTCTGACTCTAGGCAGCCAGTGTCAGACTTGCTTTTTACCCACTTCCCCCACTGCCTGAGGTGCCCTCCTTATCTGTCCGGAGACTCTGTCTCCTCCACACATAGGCCCATCCCCACCCTCGGCCCTGAAGCCGGATGCAGAGGCAGGAGACCTACCTTTCAGTGGAGCCTGGGTATACCCAGCTCCATCGCGGGAAGTGATGTGTGGCCTGGTGAGCAGCCTCTGTGCTTGAAGGCCGTGGATGGGGGAGGGGGTGTGTGTGCCCGGACAGTCTCCCACCCTCTCCTCCTCCCGTGTCTAGGCTCCAGCCTGCTCCTCTGGCTGGTGGGGGTCCCCAGGGCCCTCGAGATCAGCCCCCTCAGCGTTCTCCCCCAGCCTGGCTGGGTGCGCAAAGCAAAGACTGCTTCTTCTCTAAAACCCCTCAGATCTTCTTCCCGAGCTCCCACCTCTCCACTTCCCAGGAGGAATGTTCTCGTGTCTTCCAAGTGGGTTGATTTCTTCCCCATTTAAATGTGCCAGCGATGGAAGACTTACTCTGCTTCTGGCTCCGGCCTCAACAACCCGGCTCTCTCCCAGGAGAGGTGAATGGGAAACGAAAGAACTGCTTTATTTATTTATTATATTTTTATTGATATTTTACAGAGAGGAAGGGAGAGAGATAGAGAGTTAGAAACATCGATGCGAGAGAGACATCAATCAGCTGCCTCCTGCACACCCCCCACTGGGGATGTGCCCGAAACCAAGGTACATGCCCTTGACCGGAATCGAACCTGGGACCTTTCAGTCCGCAGGCCGATGCTCTATCCACTGAGCCACACCGGTCTCAGCAAGAGCTGCTTTAAGCTGTCTGTTTGGATGAGCCAGTCCCTCTGCTTAAAAGTTGTGTTTCGGGGTGGAGGGTACCCCTCTTCTCTACTCCAAGTCAGGGCCTGGCAGCAGGCAGGGTCTTCTCTGGCCACGGGGAAGTGTCCTCAGAGCCATACTTGCTCGGCGCAGTTTTGCCGGTCTAACCAGGCATGACGGTCACAGCTGGCCTCATGGACAGTGCGCCAGCACGCACCGTGGGAGTCCGGCTGTCCATTTGTCCCTGGGAGAGTGCCGCTCCACCCTGGCCAGCCTGGCCTGAGCTTCAGCCCCTCTGATCGGCTCCCCAGAACATATGGGTTCCCTGCCCCAGGGCCAGGGAGGCTGGGAGCCCGGTCTTAGTCATGCCTGCCCCTCCCGGCCGACTTCTGGAGGTGTGCGCCCCCCCCCCCCTTATCCCACCGGTGACCTTGAGGCAGCGTGACTCAGGCGCTGAGATTCTCAGCACGAGGGATGTTTCAACGCACCCTGCACCTCATCCCGGGGCAGTGAGCTCATGACAGTCTGGCGTCGCGCTGTTTTCTGCGTCCCCTGTCCCCCAGACCAGAAGGGCGGTCTGTCCTTTGCCTTGCCGTCTGCCAGGACACGCCCGTGGATCCCACAGTCTGCGCTCCCCCGGCCTGCCTCTTGCCACAGCAAAGGAACATAGACAATCCCTTCTCCTGCCTCCGCGTGGCTGTCCTGGCGGCCCAGCTGCTGGGACACAAACAGAAATCTGGCTGATGTTCGGGGCTGGGCAGTGACCTGCTCTAGCATCCTGGTCCTCAGCACCGAGTAACTACAGGGGGACTACCCTCCCCCCCCGCGCCCCTCCCAACCAACTACAAGACTCACAGGCTGGGGAAATAGATGGGAAACTATTTGAAAATATGATACTCATTTACACGTTGCTTTAGTAATATTTAGAATGGGTCTGTGTGCTGGGCACTAAGTTAGGACATACATGCTCCTTGAAATTGTCTGCAACAACAGCTTTATTAATAGACTAGTAACCCTGCGCACAAATCTGTGTTCCAGTCGCTCGTCAGTAGCTCGCTGCCCTGCCCTCCTGTAGCTCTCCCAGCCCCCTTCCCCTCTGCCTCCTTCCCTCCCACTCCCCTGCATAGCTTGCTGCCTTGCCCCCCTCCTGGCCTCTTGCAGCTCACTGCTCCACCCTCCTGATCCATGATCCGGGCGTTACTGGGTGGGTCGTTATGCTTCCTGGCGTAATGATCATTTGCATATTACATCTTTATTATATAGGATCATTGACATACGATTCCATCTTATAGTGTACAACAGAGTTGTACGACCATCAGCACCATCTCATTTTAGAACGTTTTCATCACCCCAAAAGAGAAACTCCATGTCCTTTAGCAGTAACCTCCTAATCTCCCCCCCACCCCCCTGCTGCTCTTGGCAACCACCGATCCACTTTCTGACTCTATGGAGTTGTCTGCTCTGGACATGTCATAGACACGGAATGATGTAATATGTGGCCTTTTGTGACTAGCTTTCTCAATTTAGTATAGTGTTTTTAAGCGCCACTCACGTTGTACCCTGTATTAATATTTCATTTATTTTTTTACAGCAGAATAATGCTCCGTTAGATGGGATATGCCACATTTTATTTATACATTCATTATCTGGGCTGCCTCTACCTTTTTGGCTCTTCTGAATAATCTCGCTATGAGGATCCATGTACAAGACTTTATGTGGACAAATGCTCTCACTCCTGTTGGGTCTATACACACAGGAGTGGAATTGCAGGGTCGTAGGTGCTAAAAAATGAAAATTAGTCTGAGTAAATCTGAAGGATCTTCTTAGCTTTACTCAACAATTCATAAATCCGACAGGATCGCATCTAGCAGAGAGAAAGAAGTCCGGAGGAGGAGCTGTACGAAAAGAGGCTTTTATGGGCAGAAGGTGGTGGGAAGTGATATTGGCAACAAAACCGGTTGTTGGTGGCAATCACCTTCCTTTAGGGCAGTGGTTCTCAACCTTCCTAAGGCCGCAACCCTTGCATACAGTTCCTCATGTGGTGGTGACCCCCAACCATGAAATTTTGCTACTGTGATGCTTCGTGATGTAAATATCTGCATTTTCCGATGGTCTTAGGCGACCCCTGTGAAAGGGTCATTCGACCCCCAAAGGGGTCATGACCCACAGGTTGAGAAGCGCTGCTTTAGGGGATGGCAGGGATCTTGCAGGCAGAGGGCCTCACTCGTGCTAACGTGCTAACGAGGAGCTTCCTGATGGACTGGTTTTAAGGTTTCATTTCTGGGAGAGCCCAAACTGTAATGAATGAAGTCTTGGATTAATAATATGGGGTTTAGCACAAGAGACTCCATCTTGGGCCTTCACATTTTTGAGGACCTACCAAACTCTTTTTTCAAGTGGTTACCCCATTTAACACTCCCACCAGCAGCGTATGAGGGTTCCCGTTTCTCTCCATCTCACCAGCACCTAACTGTGTTTTTGACGTGGGCCAGCCTAGTGAGCGTGCAGTGGTACCTCACTGGGGTTTTGATCTGCGTCTCCGGGGATGGCTAATAATGATGCGCATCTTTTCACGTGCTCACTGGCCATTTGGGTGTCTTCTTTGGAGAAAGTTCTATTCAAATCCTTTGCCCATATTTTTAGTTGGGCTATTTTTTGTCTGTGTGTGTGTGTGTGTGTGTGTGTGTTTCAGCCCTTTTTAAGAGACATGTACATCAAGGTCTGAGTTGCAGTTTGAACAGTTGGTGAGTTCATTGCAAAGCTTCAGAAACCTTGCAAAGAGCACGTGCCATTCCACGCAAGAGGGATGGGGCAGGCGCAGACCCTGGGGAGGAAGGATGAGAGCTGGGGGTCCAGGCTGGACCTACTGGGCTCATGGGCACCCCCTTTCAAAATCCCTGCTGAGAGCGTGGATGGAGGGGCTAGGGAGATGGGTTGTTTAGTGAATTGAAGGAAGAATCATAGGGGGGTGGGGAATCTTTCTTTGTTTTTTTTCTGTGTGTTTTTTTCTTCTTTCTTTCAAGGAGCATAGGTTTTATTTCTTGGGTAAATGAGCTGATGCACAGAAAAGCACTTTGGAATTACAAAGGGATATGCAAATGTGAGGTGATATTCTTATTGCCACTATCGCTATTTGTAAGAACCAATGAGAACCCTCTCTTGACGAAATCACCGAAAGCTGTGTGTGTGTGTGGTGGGCAGGAGTTGGGAGGATGAGGAGGGGATGGAACTAAAGGAGAGGGGAGGGCGGCAGAGCTGGCAAACCTTGGTTACCTGCTTGAGGTGAGAGAGAGAGAGATTTATGATTTCTGGCATCGTCCTTCACCACCTGTACCATTATTTACTCAGCATTTTTTCCTTGCTATGTGCTCCTATTTCTTTTCATTAAGCAGGTCTATTTGTAAAGGAGACCTTCTATCACAGTTATAAATGGCAAACCTACATCGTTTCCAAAAAATGGGAGGCAGGCTGTAAACAAAGGCAGTGAGAACCACGCCGTGTTTATTAGATTCTAGCCGATGCTGTTACCTTCTGGTGCCTGGAAAACGCTCCCCACCTCGCCGGCCGGGCGCACCTCTCCGTGCCCCTCGGTCCCCTCTCACAGGGGGGCCTCCCCAGGAAGCCTCTGCAGCCCCCCCCCCGCTCCCTCTCGCTTTATTGCTTTCGGGGCCTTATCTCTGCCTTTGTGTGTCTGGCTGCGAGAGGGCAGGACCTGTTTCTCCCGGGCGCTCTGTCTCCTCTCAATAAGCAGCTGTTGAAAAAAGGAGCTGCAGGGGCGTTCTCTAGTCTGTTTCCTCCTCGGGAGTGTCACCAGGATGTAAAGGCACCCGCCAGCCCGTGGCACGCTGCCTCCAGTGGCACCTCCAGTCCCAGGAGGACGGAGTGAGGCTGGAGAAGGAAGCAGCCGCTGGGGTTGTCCCTCCCCCCCACCCCCAGTTCACCTGGCTCCCACCCACGCCACACGAATCCCCCCACCTCCAGGCCAGTACCTGTGATCCAGGTTTGGATCCTCCCTGGCCCACTCGCCTGAGGGTGCCCACAGCACCCCCGAACCTCACCACCAGCTTGCCTTCCCGGAGGAGAGGAGCGGTGCCCTGTGGACCTCAGAGACCTCTGCGGGCAGGGCAGGAGGCAGCTTACGTGGACACGTCTGGCAGAGAGAAGCTGCCCAATAAATGATGGTGGACGTTCCCAGGCCTTTGCAGCAGATGGGATTCCATCACTGACGCTGCCTGCCCTTTCTTCCAGGCTCGGCTGTAAAAAGGAACAATATTACTTGCCCTTCACTGAGGACTCACTCACCATGTGTCTGGCACCTTGTAAATAAGAGCTAAATAAACACAACATCTTATTTTATCCTTGCATTCATCTTATGAAGTGGGGACTTATTATTCCCATTTTGAAGATGAGGGAACTGAGGCCTTGAGTAGTTGTATGACTCACCCATGGTGATGCAGCCAGCCCTGAACTAGTAAGCCTCTGATGGCATCCGCTCAATCTCCCTTGGCATGCGTGCATGTGTGTGTGTGTGTGTGTGTGTGTGTGTGTGTGAGGTATCCACTTCTTTCCTTTTTTAAAAATATATTTTATTGATTTTTTTACAGAGAGGAAGGGAGAGGGATAGAGAGTTAGAAACATCAATGAGAGAGAGACATCAATCACCCGCCTCCTGCACGCACCCCCACTGGGATTGTGCCTGCAACCAGGATACATGCCTTTGACCGGAATCGAACCTGGGACCTTTCAGTCCGCAGACCGATGCTCCATCCACTGAGCCAAACCGGTTAGGGCTGAAGTATCCGTTTCTTGAAGGCTGAGACACAGTCACTCATTTCTCCCCAGGGTTGGGCCAGGTTCCCAGCGCCCTGCAGGGGCTTCCCTGTGTCTGCCAGGCCAATGAGGGACGGAGGGGGCCTGGGATCCTTCCGCCCGGCTCCACATCTGGAAGGACAGGTGAAGAGAATGGAGCAAAAGGAAAGAAAACGGAGCAGGTGATGCCCAAGAGACATACGTTAGCTTCACAGAAAGGCCTGGGATGTTCACAGAGGAGTGTGTGTGGAAGGACCTGGTAGACCCAGAAGAGCCACAGGGGGGCACAGTGAGGGTGGGCATGCAGACCCCCCAGGGGTAAGAGTGGGGGGTGGCGGTGGGAGGCCCTCCTGGCCTGGGGCACTGGAGCTGAGCTAGACGTGTCTGTCTTCCCGGGTTAGCTCTCCACCCCGCCCTTCATTCCTGCAGGAGACAAGAAGGGGAGCGAGCAACACTGGGGTACTGACCCCTCTGGGTTGGGCCAGGACTGGAGCGACTCAGTGGTAAGTAGCCTAGGATTCGGTCTCCTCCCCTGGGTGGGCTGTCTATACCCTGCCTTGCATCATGAAGAGTTCCAGAAAGTTCCCTTTTTAGACCCTCTCCAAACATATCTTTTTTTTTTTTTTTAAATGTATTTTACTGATTTTTTTTTACAGAGAGGAAGGAAGAGGGACAAAGAGTTAGAGACATTGATCAGCTGCCTCCTGCACACCCCCTACTGAGGATGTGCCCGCAACCAAGGCACATGCCCTTGACCGGAATCGAACCTGGGACCTTTCAGTCCGAAGGCTGACGCTCTATCCACTGAGCCAAACCGGTTTCGGCCAAACATATCCTAATTTGAATGTCCCCTCTGCTCCTGCAGGGACCCTTCCCGGACCCTGACTGTACCCTGACTGATGGCGTGGGACGCCCCTTTACGTGCTCTTTGGGCCACTCTGGAGGTCAGGGTCTATGCATCCTCAATTTCATGTCCCCACATTTGGCAAGGTGCTTGGGTCCGAGGCTCGGCTGTCACTTCCTATGTGACTGCGGGGGAGTTTCCTACCTCCGCTGAGCCTCAGTTTCCACTAGAAAGGGTGACCTGAGAGCAATGGCTGTGATTAGGACACTTAGATGCTCCAACCCGTGACAGGATTCTAACAGCTCACAGCTACTGAGCGCTTCTGTGCCTGGCACTGCCACCTGTAGTAACTCAAATAATCCTCACAGCGTCCCGTGATGATCACCCCTGTTTTGTAATTGGGGACACTAAGACCCGAACTTGAGACACTGGCCCAATGTCACCTGTCTGGTTAGCGGATTTGGGATGCAAACCCCAGCAGTGTGACTCCCGAGCCAACAGAATGGCACGCAACCCTGCTCCTGGGCTGCCTTCCCGCTTGTGGCTGGGGGTGGACTCTGTTAGCCCGGGAACCGAAAGAACTCACTTCCGGGCCCGCGCACAAGCTCAGGCAGAATGGGCAGAAGGTAGAATGTATGGCAACTATGGCAACCGGGTCGCCTGGTCACACCAACGGGTGAGCCCGGGGGGAAAGCTGCTGCTGCCGGCAGAGAGGAGGGGTGGCTGGCATGGGGCAGTGTTTGAGGTACCAGATCCACTGGGAGGACCTGGAAGAGTACCAGGTGGGTGGGTCAGGCTGAGACTCTGGGCAGAGAGGGGGGCTTCCTAAGGCAGGTGGGGTGAGCGGGAAGGCTCTTACCCGAAGCTCTAGACTAGTGGTCAGCAAACTGCAGCTCGTGAGTCACCTGTGAGCCGCAGTTTGCCACCCTATTGACTAATGAGTTTGCCGACCACTGCTCTAGACTCTAAAGTCTACCAGTCAGACGGTGGCCCTGGCCTTAGCTGAGGTCCAGTCTCCTGCTCCACAGCCCAGTTTCCGTCTTGTCTCTGGTTCTCTCTCCAGGTCTGAGCCCCACACTCCTTCCTGAGACCATCAGAGGCAGGGGAGGGGGAAGGGCACTGATGCCTCCATGGCCACCCCCTCAGGCATCCCCTGCTGGGGGCCGGGGCCTCCATTTCTGGCTGCGGGGTGAGAGCATGCGAGATGCCACCCCAGCCCCTAAAGATGCCACTGCTTGGGAGGCCAGGGCCGCGCAGACAGATTGGGCAGGTCACCTCTCTGTGGTTTGCTGTAGGCGCTGACCTTCCTGACCAGAAATGAGATCCTGAGGTGAGTAGAACCTTCCTCTCTTCTCTCTCCCCCCCCCCCCCCAGGGATCTTGCCCTGGCCCCTGAGGGGGTCCCTGCTCAGAGGCACAAAACCCTGGAGATGAGGCTCCCAGAGCAGGCAGCCCCAGCCCAGCCCCAGGGTGGGCTTGGGGGTCCCAGGCCTGAGTGGAGATGCGTGGAATGTCAGGCTGCAGTCTACGGGGAGGACCCGGGCAGGGCTGCTTCATGGGACCACAGAGGCGGACGGGCCTCCCTGGGATGGGGGAGAAAGGGGACAGACCAGGAAACAGGTCTGAAGCCCGTTTGGATAGTCACTGGCCGGGTAACCTCGATGCGCTAATGCACGTCTCTCAGCTCCCACGCCCTCCCCACGCCTCCCTCCAGTGCCTGTGTGTGGCAGACACTGCCGGCCCTGGAGTGTAACAGTGAACACTGGTCCCTGCTCTCGGCAGGTTTCTGTCCCCAAAGCCACCCGTCACCACATCCCCTCATATCAACCTTTCTAATGCTGCTGCCATTTAATACAGTTCCTTGTGTTGTGGTGAATCGTCATGTAAATATCTGTGTTTTCTGATGGTCTTAGGCGACCCTGCTAGGGGTTCTCAACCTGTGGGTCACTGCTGTAGAGCCTAAGACCTAAGAAAACAGGTCACGACCCACAGGTTGAGAACCGCTGTCTCACGGGATTGCAGAGGGATGGGAGGCATGAGAGAGGGCTGAGTGCACAGCCTAAGCCAGGGACTCCACAAACACTTGTCAGATGGATAAAAGAGCTCTCTAAGGCCTGGGGTGGGGCGAGGCTGGGGGGAGGAGACCACCTTTAGACCCTCAGGCCTGGGGCCCTCCTCTCCCTCATTGTCTCTGCGTGGACTGTGCTCACCGTCATGACACCAGGCCTGTAAGCCGGGCCTGAAAGCCACACTTTCACCTCGAGTCCCAGGCAGGCGATGCCTTTGCCACAAGCACGAGCCTCTCCCCAGGCGCTGAGCGTGGCTGGGACCCAGGGAGCTATGGAGACCAGGGCCGGTCACAGGCCTATCTTATTTTCCTTTGAAAATTAAAGTTCACTCTTTTTTTTTGTTAAATATAGAAAAAAAATATGACAAAACTCCAAATGACTCACATCCTACTACTCCTTACTGAGCTCTTCTAAAAAGTAACTCTTGAGCAAAAATAAAATCTAATTTTAAAATGTAGCTTGTGAGCATGGCTAGAAAATGCGATAGCATCCGAAGCTCTACATCAAAAAGTAAATGTTCCCCTTCCCCCCTTTTCCCAGGTCTTTGTCCCAAAGGAACCCCTGCTCCGCTGTTTCCCATGAGCCTTCCCGAAGAATCTTTCATAGTTAGACCGACACACAGAGCCTCAACAAGGGGATCCCAGGCCTACTGCAGCATTTCCTCATTTATAGGGTCATGATCATACTGTTCTGGACCCTTTATATATAATTTATTTTTACAGAGAGGAAGGGAAAGGGATAGAGAGACATCGATGAGAGAGAGACATTGATCAGCTGCCTCCTACATGCCCCCCATAGGGATGTGCCAGAAACCAAGGTACATGCCCTTGACCAGAATCGAACCTGGGGCTCTTCAGTCCCCAGGCCGATGCTCTATCCACTGAGCCAAACCAATTTCAGCTGGACCCTTTTTTTAAAATAAAGTTTTCATCTTGGCTGGTTTTGCTTAAAGCACAGAGATCTGTCTCTTTCTCCTTTGTTTAAAAAAAATTTTTTTTTCAATATATTTCTTTGTTGATTTCAGAGAGGAAGGGAGAAGGAGAGAGAGATAGAAACATCAATGATGAGAGAGAGTCATTTACCGACTGTTCTCCTGCACACCCCCTATTGTGGACTGAGCCCACAACCCAGGCAGGGGCTTTTGGCCGGAATGGAATCTGGGACCCTTCATTCCGCAGGCTGACGCTCTATCCACTGAGCCAAGCCGGCAAGGGCTCTCTCTTTCTTTTTTTAATGACCGCGGAGCGTTCCTGACTATGGAACATTCCTCCCTACGGAAGAACCGTAACTCATTTTTACCAGCCCGCTGTAATGTACACTTAGGTTGTTTATGGCTTTCCGCTTTACAAATAATGCTACATTCAACATTCATGCACAAAGAACGCATCCAACGGGGAGGAATTAATCCACAGGATACATTCCTAGCCAGCGACATGGAGACTTTCCCGGGCTCCAGGCCCTGTCCTGGCCCTTCGCTCCCGGATGTCCTGGAACACCGGGTCAGCAGGTGCAGTGGTGACAGGCTTGCTTCCCGGAAACCAGAGGCCTGGGTCCCAGAGGCTCAGTGGTCACTTCCGAGCCGTGTGCCTGTGGGTGAGTCTCTTACCTCTGCTGAGCCTCAGTTCCCCCACGTACAAAGAAAAGGGGTGACCGGAGAGCCAGGGCTGTTATTAGGATGATGAGATGCTCCAAGCCGTGACAGGCAGGCACAGGGTCCGGGCGGAGTATGTGGTCATCGCTATTCTCATGCTGTTATCATCCCCTTTTGGCAAACGAGGGAAGTGGCTCAGAGAAAGGATCTGCCCAAGGCACACGGCCAGGAAGGAGCCAATCGTGGGACTAAAAGCCTTTGGGGCTATTTATGAAATACTGTACCTGCGGGCTGTACCGTGAGCAAAGCCTGTGGACCGCGTGGCCCAGGCCACCGAGCCAGGGCGGGCCTAGAGGCGCTGTGTTCTCAGTCCTGCCTGCACCATAGCAACATGGAAGGAAGCTTATAGAACCTATAGGTGCCTCTCCCCACCCCGGCCTTGAATGGAAATCCCCAGGGGTGGACCCAGATCCACTCAAGAGCCCCCCTCCATGATTCTAACAAGAGACCCCGTTAAAAACCACTACATTCAGGGCCTCAGAGGCAAGAGGTGAACAGACAGAGGTACAGACACAGCCACGTAATGTCTGAGCTGGAGGATCCGGGGCGAGAGCATCCCCCAGACTCACCCTACACGGGGGACACTGAGGCCTAGAGGGGACGTGGCAGGGTCTCGGCCCCCTGAGTGTGCACAGTGGAGCTGGTGCCCGCCTTTCCGGGGGCAGATAGCCCCTCCCTCGCCTGGGCTAGGTGTGCAGGAGCCGCAGCCTGTGCGGCTGGGTTGCTGGCAGGCTGAGCGTGTGAGTTTTTTTAAATGACTTTGACTTTGAGTCCATTAGTGATTAATTCAGAGCTCCACTGAGAGCCGGCTGGAGGAGGACATTCTGTGGCGGCTGAGACACAGCCACGACTTGTTTGCGGGCAGGAGACCCACCCCCCAGGGCCTGGGGAGGCATGGAGTCTGGGCAGGGTCCTCCCCGCACACCCCCTCCCCAGGGCTCTCCGTTGGGGCAGGGCTCCCAGTCTCTCCCCTGGGTGGGGATGAGCACTGGAGGGGTGGGCGGCCCAGCCAGAAGACCCAGGTTTAGGGTTCAGACCCCACTCTCTCTCTCTCTTCCAAGCTGTCTGACCTGGGGCACCCCCCCCCCCTTAAACGCTCCATGCCTCCGTTTGTCCATCTTATAGAAATGATCACCCCTACGTCTCTCCCCGGGGTGGATGGGAAGATTCAATGAGATCATGTGCTGGAGGGCACCCAGCACGGAGCTTGGTGAGCGAGAAGCCGGTTCCAGGGGCAGGAGAGGTTCCTAACGTCTCCCTCAGCCGCTTGGACACCTCCCTTCCCTGGGTTCCTGGGAGGGAAGGACTGAGTGTCTATGGCTCTGGCATTCACTCTTACCACCCTGTGCCCTTAGGCAAGTTATTTTACCTCCTCGAGCCTCAGTGTCCCCATCTGTAAACGAGAGATAATGGCCCTGTTCCAGCACGACTGTCATGCAGGGTCCATGAAAAGTGTCCCCGAGAGAAGGCACATGTGGCAGGCACTCCCAGGAGGAACCTGGATGAGGACCGAGGGAGCCGTTTGCCCTGGGCACCAGCCAAATGGGTCCACGGCCTCAGAGAACGCGTCAACGTTCTTTTTAAAATATATATATATATTTTGATGTTTTACAGAGAGGAAGGGAGTGGGGTAGAAAGTTAGAAACATCGATGAGAGAGAGACATCGATCAGCTGCCTCCTGCACGCCTCCCACTGGGGAGGTGCTCACAACCAAGGTACATGCCCTTGACCAGAATTGAAAACCAGGACCCTTCAGTCCGCAGGCCGACGCTCTATCCACCGAGCCACACCGGTTTCAGCTGAACGTTCTTAACATTGACAGAGTCAGCTTGGTTTTAGGATCACCTCCCACCTGCAACTCTAACCACCGCGGCCATAATACTCCTTTGGGGCTGGGCAGACGGCTCACGTCCCTCCCCTTATTGGACGGCTCCTCTCCCCCTTGCTGTCCTTCCTTCCCCCCGTGTTTTCCTGGGGGATGACTCCCCCCGCCCATCCCCTGCCAGGTGTGCTCCGTGCACTGGAGCCTCAAGGATGTTTCTGGAAGGGTGGTTGATTTGTAACTGCCTTTTCTGTGTCCATCAATCCCGAGTCCCTCAAGTCTCTCTTCTCAGCATCCACGACACCTTCCTGAAGCTCTGCCCGCCTGGGAAGTACTACAAGGAGGCCACGCTGACCACGGACCAGGTCAGCTCCCTGCCGGCCCTGAGGGTGAGTCCGGAGTCGCTGGGAGTGGGGGCGCTGGGACCGGCTGAGGGGCTGAAAGAGCGGGTCCCAGTCTCCTCATTCGCGAAGTGGGTGGAGTGGCTGCCGCCGGTTTTCTGTAAGCCCCCGGGCTGTGCTCAATTGAGCTGTCAGTGAACCCCCGACCCCCAATCCTTTAGGGCCCATCCTTGAGCCTCAGTCCCTGTTGTGAAAAGACCTGGCCTTTCCACCGAGAGCCCAGAGGTGCGCCATCAAAGGGCCCTCATCCCCCCTGAGGTTTTAATGGAAGTCTGTCCCGTGCACAGAGGGGCCGTGTCAGGTCACAAATCATGGCGCGGTCCGGCCGCCGGTTCCTCATTCAGATCTCGGCGGAAACAATGCTTGGACGCTGTCCCTGTGCAACAGCACCCATCTTCATTTCTATCTGGACCAAGGTGGACTCTGAGAGCCGTGGCACCTCTGGGAAGAGGACCAGGGGCCTGCGGGATGGTCCCTGGGGGAGAGACCACGTGTGTGTGTGTGTCTGTGTGTGTGTGTGTGGTGGGGGCAGGGGAGCACACACTTAACCAGGGCTACAGAGCGACAGGTCTTGTTCTCGGTCAGAGACAGAGGAAGAACAGAGCTGGGGTTTGACACAGAGACAGGAGCAGAGAGGACAAAGGGAGGAGAAGGGTGTGGCAGGGTGGCGGGTGGTGGGGTGCATGGCTGGGGTTTTGGAGGGGGAAGGAGCAGGGCCCTCACAAAGGTGAGATAACCGGATGATGTGCCTGTGCTGGGTACAGAACAGGGAGCCTGTATCTCTAGTACCTCCTACTCACATACACACCTCTGCATGCCCCAACACCCTTGCATGCACATGTGTGCGCGCGCGTGCACACACACACACACACACACACACATGCTCAAACACACTCTGTGCGCCATGGCTGGGACTTCTCTCAGACCCAGACTCTCCACACAGGGACCCGGGGGCAGCCCCCAGAGGCAAGGCTATGTCCCCGGTCAGTCCCAGAATATCTCAATATTAAGCCTGGAAAGCAACTCAGAGGCCACCCAGGCTGATCCCCGTCAAATGTCTCCACCTGGTTTTACCCACGGGAAAAGCGAGGCCCCAAGAGCGAAGTGACTAGCCCAGGGCCTTCTGACAGCAGAGCCTGAAATGTCAGTCCAGACTGACCCCAGGCAGGGCTCTCCACTTCTACTCAGGGCAGGAGACCCTGGGCAGTCGGGGGGCTGCTGGTCTGTGGGGTCACCAGTTGGCAGCCCGGGTTGATGCAGCAGGAATGTCAGGCTGCAGGAAAGCCCCGTGATGGAGAGAGCTGTGGGGGGCAGGTCTTGGGCAGACCACGCCCACAGAGGGTCGGGGACCTAGGCCCTCCCTGGAGCACCACCCCACCCCCAAGAGCTTCTTCATTGGAAAGTGGCCAGAAAGTGAGAGGGGATCTTTTAAAGAAATGACTTTAATTTTACTTCTCTTATTTAATCTTTCTGCGTGGTTATTATTTTATGTGGCCATACTAATAGAAATAAAGTCATTGGGAAAACAAAAACTGGGAAACAGAAAAGGAAAAACAGTAAAAATCATCAAGCGCCCCCCACCTCAAAGGGGGGGTCTGCCATGCCCACGGGGCCCTGCCTCTTTCCATCCCTTTTCTGGGCAGATGTGCTTAATTCGACCACATGGACTGGTTTTGTATTTTTTTTTATTTAATTTTTGTTGTTGTTTCTTTGTTGCTTTGCCAACTGGTTCCGAGCAACCAGAACCATCTCATGAGTTGAGAGCACAGCCATGGCCACTTCCAGAGCTAGGGCGCAGGGCACTGGGCCGGAGCGGAAGAGCTGGGTTTGGACTCACTTGTGAGCCCTGTGATCTTAAGCAAGTCCCCTCACGAGAGGAATGACTGGGGCTGGGAAGCAAAGAGACCCCCCAGCAAAGACCACCAGGTGGAAGGGGCGCCACGTGGAGCCTGTTTTCCTGTGGGGGAAAGGCTGGCCAGGCCCCCAGGCTACCCCTGGCTGCCAGGATGCAGTTCCTGGGGATGCTCTTTCTAATCATCAGCACCGGGCCCTGCAGGAACGAGCTCCCTGCCACTGAAGGGCACCACGTGGGGCCGGCCCAGCATTTGGGGTGTTCTATCTGCAGGTGCCCTCCTCACCTGCCCGGTCTGGTTCTGGACTTAGACCTCGTTGGGGGCTTGGTCTTACTTTCTTTTGTGTCAGCTACCACACTGTGTCCCAGACTTTGGGCCATCACAGACAATGAAATGCTCCCCATTTCTTGGTTTTGTTTTGTTAATCCTCACCAGAGGATATCTTTTTCCATTGCTTTCTAGAGTAAGTAGAAGAGAAGGAGGAAGGGAAGGGAGGGATGGAGGAAGGGAAGGAGAGAGAGGGGGGGGAGAGAAACATCAATGTATGAGAGAGACACATTGATTGGTTGCCTCCTGCACAATCAGGGTTGGGGACCAAACCTGCACCCCAGTGCATGCCCTTAACTGGGAATTGAATCCCTTTGGTGCCTAAGCCAGTGCTCTAACCACTTAGAAACACGCCCACTTCCTTTATTTTATTTTATTTTATTTTATTTTATTTTTTGAGGAAGAACTAGCTAGAGATGTCAACTTCCCTATTTTGCCAAGTAAGGACATTAAAAAAAAATATGTCAACCACAATTACCATCCTTCTACATTCCCCCCCCCCCGCCCCCCATGTTCATTTTAGAACAGAAAACGTAAGAAGGATCTAATCCCAGAAGCAAGAATAGTTCTTTCCATACACACCCCTTCTTGTCTTTATTTTCCTCTCTCTTTATTCCTGGTGGTCCAGCACTTTGTCCCTGACCATTCCTGGTCCTCAGATGAACTCGCGGGGGGTTTAGACCTAGGACTAACATTTCCCTCCGTGTCTTTCCGATCCCGGACCAGGCGGGAAACTTGCCTCCCACAAGGAGCGAGGAGAGGCTTGCTGGGAGGTGGGGGCTCCATTGTCCCTGGGTCCTCCGAGGCCCCGGGGACGGGAGCTCATGACTCACCCTGCCCAGAACACATCTCTGGAAAAGGCTCGGAGAATGGGGCCCCAGGGAGCTGCAGGCACCGCTGCAACTTGGGGAGGTCCTGTTCTCTTCCCCCCTGGTGGGTAATGAGGGCTGGTTCACCCTGGGAAGGGTCTGCCTGTCAGCGGAGAGCAGGGGAGGGCGGCCTGGGCAGCCGAGGGTGGCGGAAAGTCTGCGGACAGGGCCCCGCCCCGTCCACTCAGAAGGCTTCTGTTTTCTTTCTGTCTGCTGCTCTACTTGGTGTATTTAAAAGCGAATTAGCTCAGTGTTTCTGTTCTTGTAAATAACGACCTAGCTTTCTGTAAACACGGATGCGTGGTGGGGTGGGGTGACGGGGTGTCTGATTTCCAGGCCCAGAACTGTGGGTGGCAGGACCCGTGGGAAGATCTCAGGGTCCCCTGGAAGATGTGGGCTTCAGAAGATTGCACACTGTGCCTCCCTCGGATCCGCCATTCCCCAAGTTCCTCTCTGTCTCCACCCTTGTTTTGGTGGAGCACATCCTGCAGTAGCTTCCCCGGGAAAGGTGCATGGAGGTGAATGCTCCCCCACTTTACGTGCCTCATAGTGTCTTTTCTCCCCTCACTCTTCAGAGAGGGAACTGAATTCCAGGTTGGATATAGTGTTTTTTTCCCCAATGTCAGAATTCGGAAAGCATCACTATATTACATTTTAGCTTCGCTGTCGTCGTTAAAAAGTTTCCTGATGCTTTTCGTGTGTGACCTCTTCCCTCCTCCTCTCTGCCCCCGGAAACTTGTATGCTCTTTGCTCCTGAAATTACCAACGATGTGAGTGAGTGAGGGTCCTTTCCTCCACGCACCGGGTACCCAGAGACCCCACTGGTGGGAGCTGTCCTTCAGTCCCAGGACAGGTCTGTGAACTACTTCTTTGATGACCTCTCCCCTCTGCTTCCTCCATCCTCTCCTTCTGGAGCTCTGACCCCCTGATATCGCACAGGCTGGGGTGTCCTTCACTGCCCGCTACCTGCCAGCTTCCTCTCTGGCTCTTCTTCCTGGGAACGTCCCTCAACCAGACCCCCGACTCTAGTTCAGTTGTCCACGTCTGCCATCACGCTTTTGATTTCCAAGAGCTCAAGTTGATTTCTTTTTAAAGTACAGTGGTACCTCGAGATACGAGTGCCCTAACATGCGAGATTTTTGAGATACGAGCCGTCGAGCGAGCGATTTTTGCTTTGAAATACGAGCAAAAGTTGAGATAGGAGTAATCTCGCAGATCAGCCGGCTGCACACAACCCACCAGTTTACCGCGACTCGAGCGTCTCATAGTTTCCCACGCCTCCAGGTTACGGAACGAATTAAACTCGTATCTCGAGGTACCACTGTAGTATCCTCTCCCTTTCTCCTGGAGGCGGTGTTTCCTCCGATCTTTTCTCCAAGGCACTTGCCCCACTAGCGGGCCTGGGCCTTGCTGCTCCTGCCAGAGGCCTTCCTTGGAGAGCTGGTCCTTGTCTGCTCATCCTTAGAGGTGGTGGTGGGGGAGGGGGTGGTTGCTAAGGAGCTGTTTCAAAGCTCACATCCTGGGGTGGGGTTTATGGACCAGCGCTGTTCTGGAGGGTGAGCTGAAGGGGCCATTTCTTGAGGACACTCTGGAGAAGGCAGGCGTGAAGTGCTGGAGCTGAGACGGGAAAGCGGGCTGGTGGAGTCTCAGACTTAAATATATTAAATATATTAATTGAATTCCCAGTTCTCAGGGGGGTTGACGTCCCTGGCGCAGAAAGCTTCTGTTACACTCGTCTCAGAGAACAGCCCACTTCCCCTCCTGTAATCTTCTGCGGGGACTGGAGGGGGGCGATCACCCCACAGTGTCGAGTAGCGGGAGGTGTAGAACCTCACCTGCCTTTCAAGACTTTCCACCTGTCCTCCTGTTAGCCGACCTCCGTTTCCAGGGAGACCCGGTGCTTTCCGGTGCAGAGCCTCGAGCCTTTGGAGGATTCTGGGATGTGGGACGGGTGGACACCCCGCTTCCCCACAGCAGGCCCGGGGACTTGCTCTCTGGTGCCCGCCGCTTGTTCATCTGCTTCCTTCTGTCCGTCCTGCCTCCTGCGTCTGTAGGCCAAGCCTCCATCACCCCTTTCTTCTGTTTCCCTGGGTGTCAGGAAAGAGATGCAAGTGCCCCACCTGCCATCTTCACTGGGGAGCCACAGCTGCACCCTGGTGTGCAGGGGACACCCCAAAGCACCCTCTCCTCGTGCTGCCACCTCGGGTCCTCCCGCCCAGACAGCGGCTGCCCCGGCCTTTTCTGGGTGCCTTCCCCTCCCAGCTACCAAGCACTCTGCCTGCCTGGTGACCTCAGAGTCTTGCTCCCCACTGGCCCATCCCCCCTCCACACTCCCAGGCTGCTCCGGGAGCCCCTGCTTCCCCACGGCCCCCTGGGAAATGTCACCCCTTGTCCTGTCGATCATCAAGGGGAAAGTCCCCTGGATAAGAGACATTTTATTTTTTTATTTTCTAGATATATTTTATTGATTTTTTACAGAGAGGAAGAGAGAGGGATAGAGAGTCAGAAACATCGATGAGAGAGAGACATCGATCAGCTGCCTCTTGCACACCCCCTACTGGGGATGTGCCCACAACCAAGGCACATGCCCTTGACCGGAATCGAACCTGGGACCTTTCAGTCCACAGGCCAGCGCTCTATCCACTGAGCCACACCAGTTTCAGCAATAAGAGCCATTTTAAAAGAGGCTGATGAATGAGGTTCCCACACCTGGTTCTCATTCATTCACCCCGTAAGTCGTTGCGATGCCCTTCCTCTGCCTTGTGCACTGACTGAGGTGTGGGGGGGCTTATGAGACCTTTGCTTAGGAAATCCAAGGCTAAGAACCAGCGGGGGAGTCACACACCTCAGGGCTCTCCAGAGCTGATTCTTGGCCCCGGGGCCAAACATGGGGCCCCGAGAGGCTCCCCCAGGCTGCCTGGCGGACACGGCGCCTCTTAGAGAGACCCAGCACTTGGTCATGCTGTGGCCGCGTCGCCTCCCCACGTTTTAGGGTGCTGAGTGGCTGCTGGGCAGCTGGGCTGGTCTGGGAACAGCACCCCTCCCAGAACACCCCGTAAGGACCTCCCTACTGGTGTCCTGAGGCCGGGCCCGGCCAGTGCTCAGCCGTCAGGCACCTACGCGAACTCCCGGCAGCCCTCGGCCGGCGAGTTAGTATCCGCGTTGACAGCTGGGGAAGCAGAGGGTCAAAGGGGAAAAACAATCCGTCCAGGGAAAACTCTGTGATTACAAATGACCGCCGGCTTCGTCCTGCAGAGTCCGGGGCTGGGAGGGGTCCTGGTGGCCTTGGGGCTCCTGAGCCCCTTCTCCACGGCTGATGCCACCCCTGTCCACCTGAGAAGAGTGAGTGGGGAGGGCAGTACCTGGACTCCAGGCATCTGTCTGTGCTCTTTTAAAATATCTATTTTAAAAATATATATTTTTTATTGATTTCTCACAGAGAGGAAGGGAGAGGGACAGAGTATTAGAAACATTGATGAGAGGGAGACATCGATCAGCCTCCTTCTGCACACCCCCTCCTGGGGATGTGCCCGCAACCAAGGTACATGCCCTGGACCAGAATCGAACCTGGGACCTTTCAGTCTGCAGGCCGATGCTCTATCCAAGTAAAAGCTCTGACAAAAATCAATTTTGTCCGAGCTTTTCCTTGGCCAGGGTGCACCTCCCAAGAGTGGAGAGGGCGTTACAAATGAAGAAACTGAGGCACGAGATGGGAGCGGCTCATACAAGGTCCCAGGGCCCCTCACAGGCTGAGCCGAGATGCAGCCCAGGCTTTGCTCTGCAGGTCCCACTCCCCCCACATCCCGAGGGAGCGCTGAGGTTTGACCCCTCCCTGGTGCGGAGCTGGCCTGCCCACTCCTAACGCGCGCCTCCCGGCTCCGTGAGCTCAGAGGGGCCCTCTGAGCACCGTGCAGGCAGCCAGCGGGCCTAGGATTGAGCAGGCGGGGGAGGCGGCCTGCTGGGGGGTGGGGGGTATATGTCTGATTACCTGGGGCCCGGACAGGACAGCTGGACCCCGGGATAATCCTCGTGCCGTATTTAGGCCACGGCCCGGGCCCCTCCCTCCCCTCAGATACTCTCCCTGGTTGGCTAAAAATAGAAGCAGATTTCATGGTTACAGCAATTCTCCTTTCCAGCCCCAAACGGCCACTGCCATTAGTCATGAGCTTCTTGGTTACGGGCCCTGGCCACGCTCCGCCCCCTGTGCTGCTCGCGGCAGGTCTGTAACGCTCCGTGATACTTCCCCACCGACAGACGGGGAAACCGAGTCGCCGAGTCCACCGTGCGGTGCAAAGCCCCAGAAATGCAGAGATACCTTTGCCCCCGAGTCCCGTCCGTGCTTCTCCATCCTCTGGGGGAGAGGAAAGGCCACCGAGCAGGCGACGTGTGCATGCATACATGTCTACATCTGTGTCCATGGATGTAGCCAGGAGAGGAAGGAAAACGGGAGGGAGGTGTGGCCTGGACAGCTGGTGGTGGAGGGGAAATGACTTTTCCCATCTGTAAGCTGGGACGCCCACCTGAGTCCGACCCTTGGGAGGCAGATCACGTATGCGTGTCTCGCGTTTTGGGGTGGCCTGTGCTTTGGTCCAGCTCATTTCGGGGGAGGGGGGAGGCCGGGGAGACCCTCTCAGAGCCCAGCCTCTCGAGCTTCTGTGCCAGGCGTGAGAATTGTCTCATTCCCAAGTCCCCAAGCCAGGCCCCAGCCCTAGTGCCCAGGCTCCTGAGTGGGTCCAATGTTCCAGCCTCCCAGGGCCCCCTCCCAGGGCCCGAGGTCACCCTGAGCCTTCCAGCCCATCTGAGATGCCGGCTGCCCCCTCCCTCCGAGATATGGGGGCCTGACCCAGCACTCCCCCAAATGGAGCCGGTGGCTTCCGTTCGCTCCCTCGGGGATGCAGGCACAGCCAGCTCCGTCCATTTGGCAGTGAAGTCAGCGGGCCCGTCCCCCCCCTCCGAGGCTGCCCTGCATCTGTGCTGTGCCTGGCCCCACGCTGACATGTCTCACACACACATCATCTCCTGGAACCCTCCAAGCGACCCCTGGAGGAGGGGGCGTGTTAATCCCCCTGCGAGACTGGGGAGCAGAGGATCAAAGGGGTTAAGCAACTCATCCACGTCACGCAGCTGATGAAAGGCCGCCGAGCCTCCGCCTCCAGCCCCCCACACTCCAGGGGGAGGGTCCCCCCTCGGTTCCTTGACGCAGAGTCAGAGCTGGGAGGGCAATTTGGCAGCTGGCTGGCTCCCTGCGTTTTCAAGCATCATTAGATCTTTTTCTGACAACTTCATCAGTTAGCGGGGCTCAGAATTGGCAAAAATCCTTATTTAGACATCCAGCCAAAGAATTAAGAAGTGGTTGGCTTCAGAAAAAGCTCAGGGAGGTGGGACGGGCGGGCGGGCGGGCGGGCTCCGGGCTGAGCAGCCCGCAGCAGAGAGCTGGGATCTGGCCTCCTCCCACTGACCCAGCGGCCTGAGCACCTCTGAGCACATCGGTTGCTCACCTCCCAGGTGTGTCAGGCCTCCCAAACAGGTCGTCGTTGGGAGAGCCTGCGAGGTGGGGAAGGGCTCTGGGTTCTAGTTTTAGCTCCCAGCCCCGCGCCTCTCCCCGCCCCCGCTTCTGGCTGAGAGCTCTTTGAGCCAATTCCTTCCTTTTTCTTGGCCCCACCTTTTAGGTGGACTCCAGGGCCAGGCACAGATGCCCTGCGTCTCTAAGCTGGGGTGATAGCAGGTGCCGGGGGGGGGGGGGGGGAGGAAGTCTGCGGGGATGGCTGAGGCAGCCCCTCCTGCAATGCATCCTGGGTGGGAGATTCTGTACCTGCAGTGGCTGCCTGGGTGCGGGGCCTCCGGGAGGGGGCGAGGCACAAGGACTCCCCACTTCCTGCCTGGGGCAGGGGGCTCAACCCCTACTTCTCATTATTGCCTGGGGCAGGAGCTGGAGAGGAGGGTGCCTGGGGCAGGAGCTGGAGAGGAGGGTGCCTGGGTGTGGAGCTGCGGCCTCACCTGTCATGTCTCCCTCGGACCCGCCCAGCGACCTGGGCAGGCAGCTCTGTGATGGGCTTTGGTTCACTGAGGGGGACACTCAGGCCCGGAGTGAATGAGTGGCCGGCCCCCATCACCCAGCTGGTCCCCAGGAAGGACCAGAATCAGACCAGGACCACGGGCCACATGTCCCGTGCTCCCTGCTTCTCACGGGCTCCTACCCTCCCCAGAGGCCGCTCTCACCTGGCCAAATGCGCCTGATCCTGCCCGTGAGTCACAATTTCTGTGAAAGCTCCCAGGAGCCCCTGAGAGGTAGCGTGAAGGGGCGGGGGGCAGGGGGGGCAAGCGGGCTCTGAGTCAGGTGGGCTGGGGTCTGGATGCTCCGGCCTTGCCTTCCTCACCCTGAGGATGGGAAGGCGTGACCCGTCCCCTTGCCAGGGCTGCCCAGGATTTGGTGAGATGGGTGTCCCAGTCCCCCAGGCGCATAGGTTCATCCGTTGCTCCCCCCCTCCCCCCCAGAAAGAGGTGCTCCGGACTCGAGGGCAGAGTGGCCGGCCCTGGTGGATTGTAAACTGTGCTGCTATGAACACAGGGGAACTTAGGATGAGGACACGGAGGGTCTGGGCAGCGCTCACGTGGCCGAGGTGAGACGTGAACCCCGGCTCCCTCCCCGCGGGGGACCCGCCTCCTCCCCCCGATGCACAGGACCGGTGGGATCACTGAGGAGATTGCTCACCCCCCATCTCCCCAGCGGCACCGAGCGAGCAGGCGGCAGAGGCCCGGGGCCCTGCCTGTCCAGCGCCGGCCCAGCCCTCGCTCCCAGAGCACAGGCCAAACAAGCCGTCTCCGCTTCTGAAGGCCCCGGTCCCCAGGGCTCCTCCCGGCCTGGTGGCCGGCCTGGGCGCTCTCCCACTCCTGTCTTTCCGGATAACTTCATCTGTGCCCCCAGAGACCGCCGACGGGTTTAAAAATAGAAAAATAAACAACGTGGTTCCTGAGCGGCCCCCACCCGCCCGGGGGCCTCCTAACGAGGTGCTGGCCAGGCCGGCCGGGGCCCTGTTCCCAGGACTCCGGACCCTCTACCGGCCTCCACAGGGACCCGGCACCCGCCCGCAGCTCAGAGAGGCTGCCCGGTGGCGTGAGCGGGGGGTGGGCGTGGGGGGCGGCGGGTGCTGCCTGCCTGGAGCTGCAGGCCGCCGCCGGGGCTCCACACAGCCGGGGTGCAGGGACACGTTCACCCCGGCCCCAGAAGTGCAGGCCAGCCAGGCCCGGCACAGGTCCAGCCACAGAGGGCTCCCCGGCCCCTTCCCTTCTCTTAGCTCTGGGCTCAGCCCCTAACAGAGCCACAGGGGGGGGTGGGGGGTTGGGGG